>CAIGRB010139438.1:5507-46293 GCA_903798255.1 Fraxinus quadrangulata | reverse complement strand
GGTAGATTGTAACGAATAACAAACTAGTAGACCTCCTAACAATTAAACATAACAACCATAGAAATAAGTGTAGAAGAATATTCAATACGCAAAATAAGAATTAAACAATAAGAAAAACTATTTAGATCCCACAATATGTGGTTCCGAGACTTCAATTTCGTTCGACCAAGTGTAGAAGTTTAGTTACAATTCATGAATCTAAAAGAAAAATAGAGAAGAATAGAGTTGTGAAGCGTTCTGTACTTTCTGGTTGTATTTTAGGGTTGATATATGACCAAAATATTTGTTTCCATTCGTAATTGAACGTAATTAGGAAACCATAAAATCGCGTCATCAAAATGAACTATGCGACCACATAGTTATAGGTCATATAGTCGCATAGAACAAATAAATTCAGTTTTGAAACTCTCGGCAATGGTCTGTGTGGTCGCAAGACCGCATAGTGTTAATTTTTCTCTACCAGACAGTGTTCAATTTTTTTGGTCATATCTTTCTCTACCGATATCCGATTGAGGTGATTCAAGATACGTTGGAAAGATAACTCAAAGAGCTATAACGTTTCTTCAGATCTTATCTTCCAAATCAATCATTTCCTATGCCAAAAATGGGTCTCAAATTAAGACTAAAAATCGGTGCATAACTTTTCGATTGGAAATTGATGTGTGATCCTACTTTGACGATATTACATTCCTTTGATTTCTTTTTTCATCCAATTGACCTCTAATACTCTCAAATCTTCATTGTGAGGTTCAACATGATTTTTGAGTATTTGCACTTTAGTCCTCGAACTTTCCATTTCTTTCATTTTGGTCTTTTCCACTTATTTCTTCCAAATTACGCAATATCCATAGAATTACCACCTAAATCAAAATATGAACGTAATGAGTATATTTTGACATTGATTAATCATACAAACACATAAAATAAAAAAATATGCATTTTACATTCTTATCAAATACTTACCAACTATTTGATTTAATCATCAATTGAATTTAAAAATTGGGTTGGGCTAAGCTAGCTAGGCATAGACTTGAGTTGGGAGTTGGAGCATTAATCACTAAATTAGTTAATTAGCTAATTTGTTTAGAAAACAATAAAATAATTTAATTAATTCAATATAAAATATTTTAAAAAATTATTTAGATTCGGTTCTTCGATTTTTGGTCTAGAACCGAACCAAACCCGTTGATTCTCGATTCAGATACCCGTTCAGGTATTTAACTTATGAAGAACCGCTCAATTCAGCTCGGCTCAATTCGGTTCGGTTCGATTAGGTAGTTTTGTCTAGTTCTACTAACAATAATAAATTTTAATAACATATTTCGTGGAGTCCACAACTTTTCAACCACACATTTAATTATTTTTTATCAAAATTAATTAAAAATCTAATTTTGATTTCCACAAAATAGGGGCTAAGTGCTGTAGTGAAATTTTAGGCCAGTATATTTATTTTTACTTGTTTGAAATGTGTTATTTGTATGTCGTTAAAACCGTGATCGGTTTGAAAAATGAAATGTACTGGTTTGGTTAGATAATTTTTTTAAATCGTTTAAAATAATTTGATTTGAAAATAGTTTTAAAATCGTCCAAATCAAACATTATTCACGTGCATTTGAAAGTTATCTCAATCTGAATATTTTCAGAAACATTAATTTTTAAAGCTTTATCTAAATAGGAATTTCCAAGTTCCAAAGCCCACGCATTTGTAATTTTTTTTGGCTTAAATATATTTACACCACAATTTTTAATTACATGACTACATATTAATTGCATGAAATATTCATAATCTTTACACACATTCATGACTAAATTCTCATTCTCAAATTAACATAATTTTTTTCCCTATTATTTCTTTAAAATAGAGTAAAATATTCATTTACGCATTGTATTTTTAAATAAGCAAGAAAATAATAAAAAAATTCGACTAATATTTGGCCCCTATTTTAATGTACATTAACAATATTTTTGGATGAATAACCATGATTAAGGGAAAAAAAATTTCTCGTCAATGAAATGTTAAACATAAGAATGTGATGAAGAGAGAAGATAAGGATATATAAGTGTGATAATAAATAAATATTAATGACCTTTAATATAATTAAAATGAAATGTATTTATATAATTAAAATGTGTTAATCAACCTTTCCTCCCTTTTTTTCCCCCTTGAATTAGGTTAAATTGTTTCGAGTCCTGCACCTGCATGTACACATGTACCATATGAAATGGCACATGGACATGTGTAACTATCCTCTGCACATGCTAGTCATGCAACTGCCCAACATGGTCAAATCATCATTTACAATTTAATTTCAATACTTTATTTTTGGTGGCAAGTCAATGCACAAATTATAAGTATCTAATATTAAGTTTTTAATATATTTTGTTGGCAAATTTTAAGAGAGGAATTCTCCACTCCGAGTGCTATTTACATTTGTGTAGCATAGTCCAAGAGTAGCTCTTTCGAATATAAGAAGAATTGGTCCAAAATACATAAACATGAGTGTTTAACCAATGGACTTGCACAACGTGATTTTTCTCAAGGATAGTTATACTTATATTGTCACTGTGATTTTGTTGTTTATCACATTTAGAGTATTTTCTTACTTAATAACATGATATCTTTAGCGAATAGAAGATTTGACATTATCCCCTACCAGAATAGATGGGTATAAACAAAATTTCTTTTAACTTGAAAATAACATTCACACCTACTTTAACCTGAATTTGAGCCTAAAGTTAGGTGACTATTGATCATTGCTCACATGGTCTAATTAATAGGACATGTTTTCTATGCCTAGTAAGAATATGTATGCATTTTAAAATTTCCTTCTAAAAAACTTACAATAAAAATATAGTTGATAAGAATAATTTAATCGACAAATTTCATTTGATATTCAATAAATTATATCAATTTTATGATATTTTGATGTAACAAGTTTAGAACATCGATCTCATCATTATGCCTTTGTTTGATAATCGTTAAAAATATTTTTTTTTCTAAAGTTCATTTTCAGCCACACATTCTCATAATAAAATATTCTATACATAAATCCAAAATTTTTAACTAACTTTTAACTACACGTTCTCCAAAAAATCACTATTCCAAAACTCATTTTCTTCCGAAAAACTCGTTTTAATGGTTATCAAATCATATATATAGTTAATAATTTTCTTAATTTAATTAGGGATATATTTGTGCATTAATTGTGGTGTATTTAGAAAAAAATGTTTTAATATAACAAATAATAATTACCATATTTGGATAAGGAAATTTGAAAATTTCTTTCTTGTAAAGATAAGATTTATCTCTTACATAAAATTTTGTCCTTAATTTGTCAGATCTTTTATAACTTGATCTGTGCAAAAAAAAAAGAAAAAAAAAATAGTGCTTCCACCCTCGTTATATAAGGCCAGTTTAATAGAGCTTTGAACAGCAAAAAAATGCTTCCAAAATTAATAAATTGCTTTTGAACATGTTGAATAATTTTTACTTTGTCTGATTTGAAAAGTTTTTCGAGGAACCTAAAAAAGCAATTATACAAAAAGTAAAAGCTCTACCAAACGGGTCCGACTCTCCCACCATTTTTGGGAACTTTTACCATTAATTATCTAGAAATAAAAAATCTGATGTAAACACATTTATTGAAAGCCATCCAAATTAAATTAGTAACAGACTTCTATTTCTAACCATTGCTGTCCTATAAATAGAGAAGCATAGGCATAGAAAATATAGTGTGTGAGTTCAGTGTTATACTACTGGAGGTGTTCTTTCTGTAACCTTAAAACACTAAGAATTGAGATCAAGAAAGATGTGTGGCTCAGATCAGGCCATTGTTATCAAAGGCTCAAAGTGTTCTTCTGGCGTTGTGCCTGAAGCCACAGAGAATAACCCCCGGCCTAACCTATCGTCCGACGCCATTATCAATCTGGATCAGTAAGTCTTTCACCAGAGTGTTTAAAGGTTTATTGGTATACAATGGATCTCTTCCATATCATATCATAGTGGCGAAAAATGATTTATGTAGTTGACCCTTTATGAATAAGAATATTTCTACGTGGCTGATGCAAATTTTTGGTTTTCCGACAGTGGTGATCCTACAACGTATGAATCCTACTGGAGAAAACTGGGAAACGAGTGCACGGTCATGTTCATGGGATATCAATCTCTAAGTTATTTCGCCAACCCAAAAAACTTGTGCTGGTTTTTGGAGCCAAAACTTGAGGAAGAGATAAAGAAATTGCACGATGTCGTAGGCAATGCAACAGTAGAGGGTTATCATATTGTTGTTGGGACTGGATCAAGTCAGCTCATTCAGGCTGTATTATATGCCCTTTCTGATCCTTTAAATGAGCCAAACCCTATCAGTGTTGTATCAGCTGCTCCATACTACTCGGTATGTGTTATCTCGACCAAAACTTTAAACTATTAGAGATACCGTAGAATTCACCTAAATCGATTATGATTAGTTTGACATTTAAAATTTCTGAATATTTAAATAAAGTTAACTAAATCAGACATAAAATAAAGTTTCTAATGTCGCACGACACACCTCGTCTCTTGCTGAGGCTTTTGTTGGTTGCATGTTTAAGCTCTCCTATGCAAAGACTAATAAAATAACATAAAATTTCTATTAAATTACCTAATCACATGATTTCGAATAACATATTGGACTTACATTGGCGATCACCTTAAAACTTCAATGTTTCTTGCAGTCATATCCAGAAGTGACAGATTTTGTAAGGTCTGGACTCTACAAATGGGCAGGTGATGCACACAATTTTGATAAAGATGGGTCCTACATAGAAATGGTAACATCCCCAAATAACCCTGATGGGTTTATAAGAGAACCTATTGTGAATAGAGCTCAAGGGATGCTTGTTCATGACCTTGCTTACTACTGGCCACAGTACACTCCCATTACTGGTCCAGCAGATCATGACATTATGCTATTCACAGTTTCTAAATGCAATGGACATGCAGGATCAAGAATTGGGTAAGTTTCTAAGAATGCTTTAACATATCAGACAAAATTTTTTTACTTATAGGTTACTTGTATTTTTTGGGTACCATGCTCCAAGACTTGACTGATTCGATAAAGTTCTTGCAAGAAGTGCATTGAACACAACGGTTTTCACCCCTACATGTTACATACAAATGCTTTCATTTTTATCGAACATGTTTGGCAAAAGAGATTACGTAAAACTTAAAAGTAACTTTACTTTCTTAAGAACTTAACCAAACATGCTCCGAGCCCGACTCCAATCATGTTCTTGTAAGAACCAGATCGAACCAAACGGTTCCCACCCTTATTGTTGATTCTTGGCTCTTGTTCCATGTACAGATGGGCTCTTGTTAAGGACATAAACGTTGCAAGGAGAATGGTGAAGTTTATTGAGATTAACACAATTGGGGTGTCCAAAGAAGCACAACAAAGAGCAGCCAAGATTCTGGAAGTGATCTCTGATAGCTGCAGTCAAACAGTTAGACTCCCGGAGTTGGATAACGTTTTTGAATATAGCCAGCACCTCTTGACTGAAAGGTGGAAGAAGTTGAGGGAAATTGTTAAGTGCAATAAACTCTTTACTCTACCTAAGTTCGACCTTCAGTACTGCAATTTCACTGGAGACTTCGCTGAGGCACATCCTGGTAATTAATTGTGTAATCTATGTATTTAAATATGGACAATTAGAGTTCAGCCACTGCCGATACTCGTAATACACGAGGTGGGACCTGTCACCATGAGCGGTATCGAATATGTTTGTGTAATGATAAGTGGCTGAGCAGCGAGACAACTTTACGTTTGAAATATATCTAGACATTTATTTTGTGATTTTTCAACAGCTTTTGCATGGATGAGATGCAAAGAAGATGTGGACTGTGAGAAGCTATTTAGAGAGCACAAGATTCTAACAAGAAGTGGAAAGCGCTTTGGTAGCGACCCGAAGTGTGTGAGAATAAGCATGCTGAGCAGGGATGAGGAGTTCGATCTCTTTGTGAAGAGGCTCTCAACCATCCAGGGGATTGCAAATGGAAATTAAGAGCTTTTGCACCCACTGGGAAGTCATGAAGATGCAATCCATGTAGCAATCACGTAAAACCAAGCCTATGTCATAAAATAAAAAGATCGTAGAATGGCTTCATTTTTCTTTTCCCAATTTCATTGAAATTCATAATAAACAACAAAAAGGATTATTAAGCGAAATTATGGGTACGCTAGAAAGACAATGAACGTGTATACGCATTACAATTGATTCAGCTCTGGCTCCATATTCATAGATGTTTAGAGCAGTATATCATCTCCCAATTCCTTGATGACATTCTCTACCGTAGCCACTATATCTGGTAATATCCAGAAATCCAGTTAGTATGTTAGATTTATGTAATAACATATTAAAAATATTTGCAATGGAAAGTTTTATCGTTCAGCAGTTTTCTGATTATTGTCTTTTTCGCTTTCAGTAATTCTAACATGGCAAAACAATAAATTTACCCAAAGCAAACATTTCATGTCTTTTGAAAATATCCCAAAAAACAGATGGTGTACAAAGGATTAATAGTATCTTATAGTAAACCATACCTTTGAAAGAAGAACCTTCAAGATATTGCTGCAAGAAAAACAAATTGTGAAAATAATGGAGGCAAGAACAGATTCATTATATTAAATTTCATACTTGAGCGGCCGCCTGATAATACATAACTATACTATCTGCGTGTATGTGTGTGGGTGGCGGGGGGGGGGGGGNGTTTAAGTACCATTATTTGGGTTTTAAGATCAACTTCCTCGGTCTCTGCTGGTTTTGCTGCAGGTAGATATTTTGATTAACCAAGTGAGTTACCCGAAGACTCAAATTTAATATACAATATCAAATGATAGAATAGAGAACCTATACCTTTGTTGGCTGCAGGGCAATGGTTCATCAATAATGATGTGAAACTGGGAGGAAAAGTTGGAAGTATCTCTTCATCAGCAACATTTTGTGAACTTTCCTGTGGATTTGAATCTTGAGCCTCATCAATTGGTGGTATCAGATGTATACTCGTGTCTGCAGAAGTTGTATACTGCCAGTTTTCCTCGGGCCTGCAAATGACATTGGATATTATTGTCAAATTTCTTTTTGAGTATTCACTAATTATTATTATTATTATTATTTTTTTTTTTTTGTGTGCATTACAATATCCCGGTTGTTTGAGGAGGGACCAAACCTCCACGCTTTTTGCCACAAGATTTTGAGTCTCTGTTCATATAAGTTTGTTTCCAGGAACAGAATGAAAGCAAGCAACAGTACATGACTTTGCATACCTGTATGCAGGTCCAATTGAACGTACAGACTCAGCTTGATAAGATAGGTCAGAGTCGCATGGAAGCCCTTGAAGTCTTGGACTATCCAAGATTTCCTGAGTAAAACAGATTGAATATCACATAGAAAATGTAATATATTTATGTGATGCAATGGAAATAACTTAATAGGCAATGAATTTATAGATCCTACCTTTAAAACATTCATGAAGTTTTCAGCTTCAAAGCTGCTAAAAAACTGGAACGCAAATTTCTGGATCTGTAAACATGCATAAACATTCATGAACATAAATCCGGATGAGCTTAAATATATTGAAGCAACTAAAACCATTGAGTTAAACTCATTTAATTGCATGAATAAGTCAATATAAACATTTTCAGCTTGATAAAAGGAAGTCCATAAGCATGACTATCCGTAGATTCCACACTCTACTGCTACAGCAAGTAACGTCCTCTTTATATTATTAATGTAAATGGAAGAATTCTTCGTTACAACAAGACGATTAGTCATAAGGAAAGCTCCATCATGGAAGAAATTTTAGTAGGAGTTTGAAATTGTATAGCAGCTTACCTGGCCTACTCCATCTTTGTAACCAACGAAAACAGCTCTGCTCCCACGTGAAGGAAATCCAGATACACATGACACTTGAGGCCATGAGAACTGAAGCTTTGAGATATAATGCTCCTCCTGTACAATCGATGGAACCGCTAAATTTGTTACATTCTCTATGAAAAATCGCAAAATCAAAATGGTACTTACAAAAAACCTCGTACATAAGGGAATAACACCATCAGAATCGATCCACAGAAAGAAATTGCTATATAAAGTCAAACAAAAGACTGGATAATTATGTACAACACAAGCAAACTACACAATATACTGAGAAGGTCGATTATTTTGTTATCTATATGGACTTTGCATCTAGTATATTCAAAGAGATGCTCTGATAATTCAAAGTAGGACATTGGCTTGATTTTGAGCTCTCGAGAAATTCCCAGAATTACAGCTAATAAATCGAACACAGAACTGAATCAAGATCATTAAAAATAGAGCTATAAATCAAACAGCACATAGATTCATTAGATGTTGAACTTACAAGGAAGAATAACTGTATCTAATGCGGAACCTACAACACATATGTAGTTGATTGTTTTTGTATCTACGCAGACTTAGCAGCTAATAAAATCAAGCACAGTAACTGAATTAATCAAACAGAGGATGTTGAATTAGATTTCCGACATGCAATGACTTCAATGGTAGAAGAAGATGAAAAACCAAAGCACAATAACAGAAACACAAAGCGCTACTACACAAAAACCTGTACAAGTACGCGATCCGATTTTGAACTTACGAGGACTTTAGCTCGGAGAGAGAGCAAGAGAATGGCATCGGAAAATCCGTTAGAGTGATCTGATACAAGCTTGAGACAGGCCGTGAACGAGGAGGAGGAAATCCACGTGCCGCCACGGAGGCGCTGCTTTTGGACGGCGGCGAGCGGCGAGAGAGAAGAACGAGTACGGCTGACGGAGGAGCTGTAGTTGATGAAGCGTGCATATTGGATTTGCCATTGATCTATGATTGGGGAGATTTGTGAGTGCGAATGGTTAGGGTTTTCCGTTTCCAAGTGATTGGTTGGCATTGTAACCATTGATCCCGCCATTTTTGGAGTTTTTGAAATGGAAATTTTTTCTTTGGGGGGTTTTTATAGTGACAGAGAGGGACGGGAATGCTGATTTTTGCTACTGGTCTAAATTTTTCAAAGTCAATAATTAAAATTAACCACATATTTACTTGAATTCATAATCTTTTAATCACATATTTAGCGCATGTTTGCTCTAGATTTTTTTCTCCATTTTCAGCAGTATTCTAGCCGTTGAGCACAAATACAACGAAACATGTGAGTTGGTGTGACCCATTAAACGGCTATAATTTTGTTGAAAATCTGTAGCAAACACGCGCTCAATTAACTTTTGTCAAAATTTAATTTTATTCTTCACCAAATGGGGCTTATAAAGTGGAATTCATTTATCATTACTAATGATTTTTTGGTTGGCAAATACCAAAAGTAGTTTTAATACCCACGCGAATACGAAATTATGACCAATCATCGAGAGCGACGACTTAATATGAACTCACAAATTAAGATTTAAATTAACGACTTGGATATGTTGATAGAGGTGGAAATCGAGCCGAGCGGCTCGTCAAAAATCAGGTTTTTTTAAAAGGCTTATCTTCTTTAAAAAAAAATTTGGGAGAGTCAACGAGCTAAAACTTGGCTCGACCCACGAGCTCGTGGGCCGAGCCGAGCGAGCCCGTGCAAGTAAGGGCCAAGCCGGTCTTGCCACCACTTATGTTCCACCATTTTTTAATATCCAATATTGACAACTATCAATATTTCACATTTTATTACTTTATAAAATCAGTCTTCTTTTAGTAGTATTCAGTATATCACACTCGTTATACATTATATACAAATAGCATCTCTCTATGGGAGTATGTTCTCGAATATCGATTGTCACAAGACTCACAACCATAGTTATTAAATCAGATCCATTCAGAAAAGTCGACGACCCAACCATCAAACCAGTCTGATACACATTACTCCAATCAAACAGCCTATGATCCGGCACACTGCCGAGCCTTTCACATAACTAACCCGAAATGATATGACCAGGGCCGGATCATTGCTTATTAACAAAACTCAAATTTTCTATTGACCTCATCCGGTTTTTACTTTTAAGCTTGTACTATATGCCCCGGCCTCGCCAAATTTTGAAGCCTACTCAAATTCTTGAAGAACCCAAATAAATTTATATTGATAGAATTAATAACTCCATTGACGCTGATATTTTCTTCCTTTGCCAATAAATTCAAATATGCATTACATTTGCATTATTCTAGCATAGAACTGTATATTTATTTTCCAAGAAGGTGAATTTGAATAAGCATATTCCAAGATGAACCTAAAAAAAAATCAAACTCATGTATAATCCAATTCTACCAAATACTGAACAACAAACTAAAACTTACTCTACATGAATTCTTTTTCTCCGTTAGTTCGATTCATTGCTAGATCAATCAAACTCAGAAAAGAAAAAAAAGAAATCTTCTGGTGTTGAATCCTCAGCTTCTATTCAGTATCTCTATATTGCCTTTTGACTCTTTGAGATGCAGAAAAAACTAGGAGAAGCAAATGTTTGAAAACCACCATTAGACCTGGAGGGCAGATGCTATCGAAGCAGAAAGGCTTAGAACTTCAAATGGAGCCTTGTTTTTAACATGTTCCACTGTCTGTGGACACGAGTCTGTAATCCAGAAATACGTCATCCCATTTTCGGGGTTCCCTGAAAGAGTTTCAACCGTGTGACATTTAGATAAACATTAGTAGGATGCCATAATTTACACTGTCACCTAAGGTAAGAAAACAAATTATTTAAGAGCGTATTTTCAGCTACATTACATGATTTAAGAAAATGCATGTACAGTCTGCAGAAATATTAAAACATATGATTGAACATACTATGAGCATGTCTGGGAGTGCTTTTTCAAGCTTATAAGCTAGTCAAACATCATTTTTATCGACACATTCCATAAGATCCACTACTTATGATCTACAAAAAGTTATACCAAACACACACTATATATATTGTTTATAATTGATATCTTAAGTATCAGACAGGTGACTACTAATAAAGTTCCAGTGGACGAGTAAAACTCTGAAAAATGCAATACTTTGGTTCATGTGATGTGTGACTACCTCCATTGTCGTGTTTAAACCGCTCCCAAGAACTGTTGGGGAAAATACCATGTGTCACATAGGCACTTATTTTTGTAGCTCCATGTTTGGCCAATACTTTCTGGAAAAAAAGAGAGGATATTACGCAAAGCCCTACAGAAACATTTAAATAAGGAAGAGTTTACCGTCAAATCATTTTACCTGACACTCTGATAGTGTGCCTCCAGATTGCACAAGGTCATCAACTATTACAACATGACGTCCCTTGGGGTCTCCCTCCTTAATGCGTACGATTCGTTGATCACCTTCCCTAACTTTAGCACAAACGACCTGTACACGGTCATCAGACGGTTAAGACAATTTATTACAGTGCATAGTTCCATAAGTTAAAAGAATGGAGAACAGAGGTAACATTCGCTGATTGATGGAACATTGATGCACAATAAGCACCAACTCACAGATTGACACTAAGTTACTTTTTGCAAATTCAATTACACGACCCTGTAACTTCAATTTTACAACACATTTATGAGAGTAAAGCTTGTGCTTTCTGTTCAGTCAACAATACTATGAATTCTCATCCATATTCATTTTTCTTGATTCTCTTTTATGACCTTTATGTAGACCATGGAATAGTATTCAAAGGAAGTAAATCAGATATGGCTCCAGCTGGCAAAACTGGAATTTATGATGCATTTCGATGGTCATATCTTTACTTATATAGGAACCTTACAGATCGAGTTCTTAGAAAGCATGAGTAGCAAGCTATGGTTATATATGAGAAATTAAAACCCAAGGCAACAAAAGAAAGTAAATTGAAATGAAAAAAATAATTCATTGCCGCTATTTCTTAAACATGACACTTTAGTATTGTTGACATCCATGTCCGTGTTAGGAGCAGTACCATTGGAAAGTGCTGCAGCTGCTTATGAAAACGTTTCCATGCACCGTCATCGGGAAAGGCTATGGTTATCTGGACAGAGAAAAAGTAGAATTGAAACTTTAAAAAATACACCAATGAATTTCATCTCTTAATTTACGACGGTTAAAAAACTCAATTTTGTGATTTCCAAACAGCGTGGAATATAATCAGAAATTCAGTCGAGAATGAGAAATGAATACATAATTAGCACACGACAAGTTTCTAAGAGCAGAAAATAACAAAACATTGTAAAAGAACTTGAATTCCCGACAAGCGGATGGGATTTCTAAACCACTTTCTATCCAACACAATAAGTACGGACACATGGTAGTAATTGACCCACATTTCCCTATAAATTCACTATTTTTTGGGAACCACTGGAGGCAAAGACCTAACTTAATCTGTGAACATTTTCAAGGTCAATGCATATTTCAAAACTCTCACGTTCAAAAACAAAATCAATTCCATTGACAACTGCTTTGTACTCAAAATACTGGAAAAGTAACAAGAACCTTTAGCTGCACTGGAATTCAAAGGAATAAAGAAAAAGTCTTACGTTGTCAGAGTCCGGGAGCTGTTGAAGCCTATTCAAGAGCATCGGTATACCACTATCAAAGCATGGTAAAATATTATCACCAAAGTAAAATCTCTCCTGCGGTACAAAAAAAAAAATGAAAAGAGAAGGAAAACAGTACATTAAGCTCCAAAAGGAAAAAATAACAATAATAAATAAATAAATAATAAAAATGATAAAGACCATAAGTAAAAGAACGAATAGCAGAATGAATACAACCACGAGTCACCACTAAAGCACGATTTACCTACCCACCTGTAAGGCATGAATATCAAAAGTTACTAAACTGGTGGGTCCACCCCTTGAAATTGGAATATTTGACAAGATTCTGGCCAGCGTGAAAGCCGTGGCAACATCTCCTTCATCCTCCATACGTTCAGATGTGCCCGTGGGGAAAAATGGCAGGACAAGTGTGAAGGATGAGACAAACAGCTTTGGCAGTGCATATATAACAGACAATTGCTCAAAAATAACTCCAGGGGAACTAAATGAAGCTAGAAAAGCTACATGTTGTCCACGAATTCCATGAGCATTGGATATGAATAAGTTAGGAAATCCATCTTCAAATTTCCTGATTGATTAAATACACGAATAAATCTATGTTACCATACTATTATTTTCATAACTCATATGTTGGAGAAATATCAATAAAATTTAATAACAAGACAACTAGTTCGAACCGTATTTATCATTTCATGCCAAATAGCAAATGGATAAATTCAGTAAAAGGATACTCATTATGACAATGGAAACAACAATCATAAAGGTTCCTAACGACAGGTAGCAAGATGAAAGATCATCAAATTACACTTTGTTCCATCAAAAGTAGAGAAGAAGTCTCATTTTCTCAAAACGTTAGAACTCCGTATCAAGATTCTGGACTGGAAAGTAAAAGAGAGATGGAGATCATTGAAAAACGAAAAAAGTTTCTCACTTACCAGTTTCTCCAACTAAAACAGAACTTACATAAAAATTAAGGGCAAATAATGGGTAAATTTCTCCCTTGTATTTTAGTGATCTACGAGTCATTTATACCAAAACAAAGTACTAAGAATAACTAAAATCTCCAAATATTCAAAGTTACACTATAGCATGATTCTAATAGTTTACATAGTTTATTCACTTCATGATAAAGATTACATCTGAATGAAATCACACAAAATAATTCTGGAGAAAACTATCTTAACAAATCGACCCAGAGTTAGGCTCGGTGTGAACTAATTTGACAGAAAATTCCAACCAAGATACTCAATACGTAAAAGACAACAGAAAGTACAAAACTTGGTCTTTCACATTAATTCCCCATTTACCATTAAATGAAGTATTCTCGTGATCCCACCATTTCCCAGAACAAACTAAAACTACGTTTAATCAATATATACTGTAATAAAAAAATCTATATGTGTTCCAAATCATTGAATCTGGATAATTTCAATTTAAAAGGATACCTCCAGGTGATGCTACGGAGCTCAATAGCGTCAGATTCTGTCGCAATTCTTTCAGCAAGATCCCTCATTTCCGAGCAGTAAAAAAGGCAAATTCTTTTGGAATTCATAATTGAAGGATCCAAACCAGAGGTTGAAGAGGCCATTGGAATAGGGGGTTTCAGAATGATATGAATTGGGTCGCCCGAAGAAACACAGTCAATTGTCCATTTCTGAGGAGAATCAGTGAGCTCGCATTTAATGGAGGTCTTGTTTTGCCTGGACGAATGTGAAGGGATCGATATGGCATTACGGGTTTTGCTAGTGGTTTTTGTAGGAGTTGGTTGGAGGGGTGGCGGTGGTGAAATGGCCGACATTTTGGAGTGGTTTGGTAGTAGCGGTGGCTGCGGCCTCTGCGTACTTGACGGAGATGATGTGCTGACTTGCTGAGTTAATTTTTCACTATATCATTGAAGTTACGAAACTGCCCCTCATTAAACGGTCGTGTTAAACGAGTTGTTGAATTAATTTCTTTCTTTTTTTTTGGTCAAAAAGAGTTAATACTTACTATTTAAAAATGAGTATGAAAAAAAAAAAAGAATTATGAAAGAATGATTTCGAAATATGGGCATAATTTCGAAATATGGGCATAATTAATTTCTTTCTATTTTTATTTTTTTTGGTCAAAAAGAGTTAATACTTACTATTTAAAAATGAGTATGAAAAAAAAAGAGTTTTGAAAGAATGATTTCGAAATATTGGCATAATTTAGGTAGAGTGAAGTGAGAGGGAAAGGTGGTGTTTTAAGAAACGTGAGATGAAATAACAGGAAGTTAAATTGAATAGACGGAAGGAAGAAAATGACCGAATAAGGGAAGAACAAAGTGGTGGAGTTGGTGATAAGATAAAAAATATCTAATGTTAGCGTGAATTGTATTAAAACAATTATCACATAAGTTAAAATAGACTATGTTCAAAAGTTTCTCTTCAATATAATACGTCTATGACTATATTTAGCTGATGTTAAAATAATAATACCATTATCAAAAAGATCATCTAAATGTATATGCTCTTCTAAAAGAGATGAGTCACTATAATTTAATATTTTTTTCTATTCTTTATATAATCTCTCCCCTTTTTATTATTATTTTTATCTTCTATTAAATATACATTAGACTTGAAATTTGAGTTATGTACGAAATTTATTGAAAATGAAATTTGAATTAGGTCGTCTACTTATTAGACAATAATATCTAGTAAATAAAAAAGGCGCATAAATTGTAATACATGAAATTTATTGGAGATGCTCTGAAATATAAGGTAACGATGAGGATAAAATGAAAACAAGATAAAGAAGGGTAATAAAAATAATTTGTATGTAACTAGCTTGGGTTAAATCACTTTGTCACAAGAATAATGCCAAAAGTAGTGCCAGAATTCTAGTGGCGGGAAGTAATTTGATGGAGAATTCTAGTGGCGGGAGGTAATTTGATGGAAAATGTGATTGTGTTTTAAATAATCTAATGATAGAGTGTCGTGTGACATTATATCAATTATTCTATCACTAATAATAGAGTGTGTTGTGATATTATGTCAATTATTCTGTCACCTAGCTTTATGAGCAATTTTAGCATATGTCTAGACTTGAAGGTGCAAAACACGTTATTTACGGCGGTCAAGAATTTATAGCAAATACGATTTTAGAGAAAGAATTTCTTAACAATAAAATCTCATTAAGAAAATAAAGACACAACTAACATGCAAAATTAATAAATGTTCACTTCAATATGAGATTACATCCTTACACGCTGCCGCTATAATTTACGATGAATGAAAAGAAATTTACAAGCGAAAAATCAAACACCTTTTATAAACTTTAATGAAGACTCCATATTTTTAAGCATCAATTTATGTGACAATTACATAATATTAAATGATATATTCATTTAAATATAAAGTCATGTGACTCATTTTATTGAACATATAAAGTAAAGTCATCTAGACTGATGCTATACAACCGCTAGTGCTGAATAATATTGTACAAATTAAAATTACAAGTGTAACGTTTTTAAACATTGTTGCATGTATCCATTTTGAATAGCGACAATAATTAAATTTCATAACTCAATATTAATTTCGAAGAAGGTCGGTTCAAAACAAGAAGGTCTATAGTAGGGTAGTTATTGGATTGGATCTTGATCCGAATCCGATAAAATTAATGGGGGATGAATTTTGGACCTCGGTTTGATAACCCCTAACTAAATGAATACGATAATCCGTTAAATAAATGGATCAAATATGGATATAAGCCAATTCGATCCGATTTGTTATAAATAATTGAGTCAGTAAAATATTTTTATGCGTGTTATTTGTCACTAAAATAAATAAATTTAGAATAAAAAGTCATCAAATTCAAAAAAAAAAAAAAATAAATAAAAAAAAAGTGACAAATTTATATTATAATACCAATTTAAGAATTGAAAAAATTGGGAAAAAAAGTTGATTTCAACATTGATTTTTTTTTCTAATTTCTTTAATTTCGAATGAGATTATCAAATCGAATATTTAATAAAATAACAAATCAAATATAAATTTAACAATCAGATAGATTCATATCCGATCCATTTAAGACTCAAGTCTATAGTCTGTTTCAACTTTACGTGCCTTCGAGTTTCCAAACCAGTTGAGTCGCCACGTTTGACCAAGACTATTTAAATCAACACGTCTTTGACTTTCAATCGTCCAATTGCAACGTATAGATCAAGTTAATGGGCCAGCCACACCAACTTTTACGTGTGCCAGATTTCCTCGGGTTCTTTACCTCCACTATAAAGTATAAACACGACAATATTCAACCATACTCTTCCTTTTTAACACCCTCTCTAAAGTCTTCCCCCTTAACTAAAGTTTCCTTTCAACTTTCTCTTCAAGATTTTCCTTGCAAGTTTCTTGAGAATCAATTCCCTCTTCCCTACAAAAAAATTCCCCTCTTTTTTTTTTCTTCTTTTACTTGCTATTTATAGAACTACAATTTTCTCGATTCTTGACAATGAGGGTGTCTGAAAATCTTCATCAAATGGATAGTATTACCAGGATCACGCTGCGAAGTCCGTTGAAGCCAATTTCGACGAATCCATTGGGGAAAGATGATGAAGATGAGCATGCAAAAACACCAACCTCCGCAGATTCGAGGATTCCTAGGATGTTGGCATGTCCACCAGCTCCGAAGAAGCGAAAACCTTCTTCGAGGTGTCATTATGCTGGTGTAAGGGAGTTCTTCAATCCACCAGACTTGGAAACAGTTTTTCAGAGTACTCTAACTTAGCATAAATTAAGGTTCTTGATTACTACAATTAATATTGTTTAACCCCAAGTGGTTTTTAGTCTCATTTTAATCTTTCAAGTAACTTAGTTTATGTACATGACTCTCTCCCAATCTATATATTTCTGTATTTCACCTTTTAAATGAATAAATAAGCTGACAGTTTAATTTATAGCGCATCTGGTAAAGAATATTATATAGTACCGGACAGTATAAGCAAGAAAACGAGTGGAATCCAACCATTCAGTCCATGAAGTTTAAGCGTCATTCAATATTGTATAAAACTAAAAGCTCGTTCGGTAGACTTCTGCTTCATGTAGAAGAGATTCTTAAAGAAGTCGTCTTAGATCAGCTTTCTTGAAAATCTCTTCCAGATAGACAAAGCACTAATTATTCAAACATGTTCAAAAGAATTTTCTTAATTTTTCAAAATTTTTGTCAAACGGACACAAATATATTTCAACCGTGTTCGAAGATACAATATAAAAGAATCTAAAGCTGATTAACTAAAAATTTCCTCTTGATAAACTGCAAAGTCACATTATTACCTTGAGTACTTGTCTTTATACTCTCTGGCAAATAAACCTTTTCTCTCTTTAGTCTTTGAATATGCCCCACAAACAAAAGACTTTTCTCCATATACGACGCCTTACGAAAGTGGGAAGGTTCTCTACAATGCTTTTGTGATAAGGAAAGGCAAAAGACAAAATATATAAGGGGTGATGGATTTCAAGATTAGAATCCTATGCTAAGTAGATAACGCTAGTTGTATAGACTTTCAATCCCTAGAGCATGTTTGGGTTTACTTATAAATAAATAAGTTTGTTTTAAATATGCAATTTTTTATTGATCAAGTAGCATAAATTAATAATACAATCTAGGTCTTGTACCTTATTGGGTTTTATTATCTCTATATTTATTCATTTTTCTACCTCTACTTCCAATTAAGTTTTCGCCTACCAATTGTAATCTATAATCCCGTAAACAATATTCTAAAGAGTTTATAACTAGTCTTTTTATTACATTCGCTTGTTCAATCAGCATTTAGGCTCGTCGCTATCCAAACATTTATGTGGCTCTTCGTTCACAACCCCACAAGAATAGTTTAAAGCGTTTATAACTAGGGAAAATACTAAGTGTACATAATGGACACCATAATGTTGTCCATAATGTACACATGTTGACTCCTTTTTGGAGAGTTGCCTGTCTGTCGACGGCCCCTCAATAAGGAGTACATTATGGACACCATTATAGTGTCAATTATGTACCCATAGCACATCCCTTATAACTAGTCTTCTTATTACATTCGCTCGCTTGATCAACAACTAAATTAGTTTCTATCCAAATACTTATGGGTTCCTTCACAAGCCCCGTAGGAACAGTCTAAATAGTTCATAACTAATGTTCTTACTATATTTGCCAACCTAATTGACGCTCTACTATACAAACATTTTTTGTTTGTCGAAACATTCTCCGCTTATCTGATTGTATTGAATAATTTTTGAAGATCTAATAGATCACCCCCACATAAAATATTTTTCGTGTAGCCAATTTTTTCTCTTGTAGTCAAGTTAGCAACACCACTATCTATTATAACTACATCGAGCCCTCGATTAACATGAATACAAAACTAAATGGTGATTTTTAAAAATATAGTGCCGATTAAATTAGTTTATGGAATGTTATAAACCCAACTCGAAAGCTGCAATAAACCTTAATAATTTATTAATGAGTGAGTAATAATTATAATAAATATTTAGGCATTTGTTTAATTAGTAAGGGGAAGTTCACCTAATCTATAAAGGTTCCATTAAAACAAAACGTTCTTGGGATAAGAGTAGATTGAAGCGCGAAAAGTTAAACTATTTTTTACATGCAATTATTGGAGGTGGCACATGCTTTGCAATTTCAACCGTACATTGGGGATTGTATTTTTTAAAGTTAATTTCCATTTCTATATTTATTACCAATAATTTGGACAAATATTTAAACTAGAATAACAAGGGGGATAAAAAATGATCTACAAACTATGATTTAGAAAAAGAAAAATTGTTATACAGTTTGTGGAATATTATAAACCAACACAAAAATATATTATCGATTTTCGTTACGATCAGGGATGGCCTTGGCCCAAGGCTACCTAGGCCAATGCCTTGGACCTCAATTCTTGATGGCGTCAAAAAATTAAAAACCCAAAAATTCAACAAAAAAATTCTTTTCTTTGTTGAGTTGGGTCTTTTATTCCATTTAAAAGATATGACTAAATAACATGATGCACTAAATAAGAGGTCCAAAATAATTGGACACTTACATTCTTAATGAGCTTAATTTTTTTATTAAAAAAAAAATCTCTCATATTTTTTAGTAAGCTTATAATTTTTTTAAAAAATTAAAAAATTAATTTTTATGAAAGATAAAAATAATTTATGTATTTTAAAATTGCTCATTTAATTTTTCAAAAATAATATAAAAAAAAAATCAATTTGAATAGAACATAAATGATACTAAAGAGATCAATACGCTTATAGAAAATCATATTTAAGAGTTTTGTAACAATTTGTCGCTTAAGGCCTCGAATATCTTAGGACCGGCCTTGATTACGATGTTGACTCAAATAATTCATCCATAGTGATGAAAGCTTAAGGCAATTATAGTTTTTTGTTATAGAGTAAACATTAGGCGATAAACCAAAAAAAAATGGTACGAACAAGCTAACAATTTATATCGAAAAGCAAAAAAAAAAAAAGGTGACATACTATGTTTTGGATCAACAAGTCCCATTCTCGAGTAAAAAATTACATTCCAACTCAAAATTTGAATAATAATAATAATAATGAAAAGTCTACCCTAGTTCAATTAACTTGGGAATATTCTTCCGGGTTCAAAGCAACAAGTAATCGTGCTAATTGGACAACAGATGGCTTTCACTTTATAGCTTCACTTTATCATCTTCTCCTCCCCATTTTTTGATCCTTTGCGTTGCGACAGAAGCCTGCATTATAACCCAAAACCAAACAAGATTCATGTAGTCGACTCTTAATTTATTAAAAATAGTAGTAAAAAGAAATTCATATTATAATTATGCAAACCTCTTTTTCCCAGTTAGTTCTATAAACGAGATAAAAGAGGATAATAGTTTGCACTATTGTTCCCACTGTCATTCCAGACCAGATACCCTGAAAATCGTTGGTATAATATTTAGGGTTAAATTGTAAATGATTTCGGATTTTAGGATTTTATTTGATACACACTTACTTGAACACCCCAATTGACTTTATACCCCAATATGAGCCCCAAAGGAAGGCCAAATAAGTAATAACATGCAATATTCACATAAGCAACTATAGCTTGCCATCCAGCTCCAATGGCCACTCCTGCAGCAATATGTTTAGTTAATCACTAAATCGTAAATAAATTCATGTTTGATATGTAGTATTAGATTGTATCAGATATTACAATAGCAAAATTTTACGTAACTAAACATGCCATAAATAAAGAAAATAATAAAATGGTTATGTGCGACGAAAATAATGTACAAATATATCGCATAGTAGGTAGTTATACATAGAGAAATGATGTGCTAAACATCGTTTTTATTTTATAAGAACCGATAAAATGGAACACCAATTAATTGGCGAATTAGTACATGGTAGGTTCCAAAAATTAAATGATTTACGAGTTAATTGGTATATCACGTCACCGATGCCTACCATAAGCTACACATAAATTCTTAAGAGATCATTTGTCGTTTTATACATTATTAACATGTTAATGTCCATTTGTATAAAGGTAACAATTCTTTATGAAAGGCCGTGTTATTTGAATGAAAGGTTTCATCTCTTTTTGCGTGTTCGTAGCTATCCTTAGAACCAACAATAAAAATATGTAAAGGTACATATTTTTAATATTTTGTAGCTAGGGGACATGATAAATAACATAAATCCACTTTCGATTTGTTTTTCATGGGACAAACTAAACTTCATAGTAAATCGCGAAAAGAACGTTTGTAAAATATGATATACCTGATAAAGCGGGTTGAATAGCATTGACAATAATACAAAATGCAAGCAACGGTGTGAGGTTGTACACAAGGTTTTTGACTGCGGTGCTATCTGTAAATAAGGAAGGATATTGA
The DNA here is from genome assembly GCA_903798255.1 of Fraxinus quadrangulata. Lineage (NCBI taxonomy): Eukaryota > Viridiplantae > Streptophyta > Magnoliopsida > Lamiales > Oleaceae > Fraxinus > Fraxinus quadrangulata. Next base: position 24,881 of record CAIGRB010139438.1, on the reverse strand, counting down.
TTCCTGAAGATGAGGAGAAACATGGCGATGATGATACCGATAGCGAAGGAAGAAGCAACGACCACCGCCACTGAAAATTTCGCCGTTCTTGGATGAGCAGCCCCTAGTTCATTCGAGACTCTTACACTGCAAGATATATTTATTTATAGGTATGTTAAACTTGGTTAAGCCAATAGGACATATATGATATTGTTATTAATGTAATTTTATAAGGAAAATGTTACAACAATATGTAAATTACCTTAATTATTTTAATTATATGTTAACTAACCTTATTGCTGCATTGAATCCAAAAGCTACCATGGCTGTCCATCCCACTATGTTCGTGCTGTAAAATTGAATAGTTTGTTTTAGCAATAGTAAAATGAACTTACGCTACAAAGGAATTTTAATTTTAATTTTAATTTTTTATAAAAAAGGACCATATAAATGACCAAAACAATATGTACTTGATACACTATTAATTGGAAATAAATTTGTAAATTTCTTTACTTCATTATGTAAAAGTATTGTAATATCATCATTGATATTTTAACTCTTACTTAAAATGATGACAATTTTTAAGGGTAAAATCCTAAGTAGATTAAGTCAAATAAATATACAATCTTCTGTGGACGATTACTTTTCTTAATAATAATGTTAAAGTGCAATCCCAATAGTCAATACTATTCCATCAAATATGATCTCTTCTTAAAGGGTTGTGCTATGTGTACATTATGATACAAATAGTTGTGTTCATAATGGACACATGTGTCCCTCCTATTGGGCCAGGCGCACCCCAATAGGGGGGACACGTGGCTATGTGTACCATAACGTACACATAGCATTTTCCCTTCTTAAATACTTACAATTATTGTGAAAGCAGAGGCAAATTATTGTTGTGGACAAAAGAATGTACAGACACTCACCATACGGATAAAGCATCCACAGAAACTTCTGCATTCTTCAAATATCCAGCAAACAGGACTAAAGACATGAAATACCAGGTTTCTAAGCTGTAAACATGAATTACGAAATTCAAATGAATCAGTGTCAGAGCAGAATTTTCATAAATATTGATCAAGAAATATTGTTGAGTGATGGCCCGGCCCCCATGTGGCTCCACCACTGAAATGGCCAAAAACGTTGCTTTTAAGTTGATAAATTTGTTACTTACCATAACATAACTGCTGATTCGAGTGATAACCTAACAAAACTCCACAGATTTTGAAAAGCCTTCCATGAAAATCCAGACCAAGCTCTACCACAGCTACCCATGAATATATAAACCAGCTGCGCCACCACTATCAGCCACCACGATGCGTTCAGCACCACCGCAGCCCCCACCAGCCCCCACCCCAACTTGAGCATAAACAACCAGCTGAACAGTGTATGGAGAGCCAACCCTATGCCAGAAATCCATGCCATGACAATCATTTTGCTCTGTGATTGCAAGAATTTGGCTATTGGAAAATTCAATGCATATGCATAGAGTTGAGGGATCATCCAAATCGACAATTCTCCGGCGGCCTGCGATATATCCGGCGTCTGGCCGATCAACCGGAGAAGTGGGGCGGCGAAAATGTACAAGAACGTTAGAATAAAAGCAGTTGCTGTGAGGATAATCCATGATCTTTGCATGTAAACTCCAAGCATGTCTATTTGTCCAGCCCCAAATGCTTGTCCACAGAGTGTTTCCAGTGCACTTCCCATTCCCAACTGTTCAATCATTTAAATAAGTCTTATAAATGAAATAATTCAATATGAGCATACAAAGATTTTGAGTCCAAAGCTAAAAGATTTCAAAGACTAGACGAGTAAATAGATTGACCTCGAAACAACAACGATTACCTTTTTTAACATCAAACGACCCTTTTCATTCAATAGAAGTCATCACGAACACATTCGAAATGAAATAACTCAAGCTTTTAGATTATAAGGTGGTTAAACATACCATGACTCCAAAAGAAAAACCCGCTATGACGGAGTTTTCAACGGAGACGGCGGCGAGCTCAAGTGTGCCGAGATGGCCGGCTAATGTTTGCGTAATGGCGCCGAGGGAGTATTGGCAAAGGGTAGTGAAAATGGCTGGTGCAGCAAGATACCACAGTTTGTTGGACTCAATCCAAAACTGTTGAAAGAAGACTTTAACGCCGGTGATCGGAGGAATGTCATTTTCGTTGGCCGTGAATGATGAAATAGATCGTTGAATCGAATACTGTTCTTCAGTTTCTTCATCCTTTACCGGAGAAATAAGTGGTTGCTTCGAATTGTCTTCCATTGCAACTCACACAGAGATATAATAGGATTGTGGGTTGTATTTGTAGATAGAAAGTGTACAAGGGCATTAATTCACAGGGGGTCATGAAGTCACTCATTATGGTGGGTCCCACAATTTATTAAAAAGAAAAAACATTATGTGTTGCCCCACATATATGACTGACCTGGTCCTGTACGTGAAGGGTGATTTGAAAGTGTAAAATATTTATTTAACTTGTTTTGTGTCACATGAAACCAGGTTTGGTCGGACTGCCGTAGTATAATTATTCATGATCTTGTCTCAAAATAAATAATTTGACTCATTTAACTTAACTTATTAACATAACCAATTGAAAAAGAAAAAAAATTAACTTATTTTTAGTCTCAACAACCTAGAATTTTAGTGGGAATTGTCACTGGTTCACCTAACTTATGGAATGATTGATAAAATTTCCCACCTACCTATGTTACACTTTCAAACACGTGCATAACCTAAGGTTAAAGACCAAAAGACAGATATTCTCTCATAGTTTTAGGTTTAACTAATTCGATGGTGAATTAGGGGAAAGGTTATCCAACGTTTGAATTCATTTGCAGTACTTTCGTCTTTAATTTTTTTTTTCTTGAATTAAGTTTTGAACCATATGAATTCTCTCAATTTGCAGTTAGTAAATTGATGTTGAATTTGGAACACAAAAAAAAAAAATCTCTATATTACACGGGGAAATTTGTACGATTAATTTTTGACAAAAACAACTTACCACACACTAAACAATTCCGGATTTTGCTATTTACATATTAAAATGGTACATACGCGATTATTGAAAATGATGTGGATGGAAATGATTGGATGAAAAATGTGGTTACGTTTTCAACTGACAAATGGTAAAATATCGTGTAACATTATGTAATCTTTCATATAAATCTTGACGTTCATATAGCAAGATCTAATAATTCCACTCTAAACAAGTACCTCGATATTGATTATATTACTCCACTTACTCTTCCCAATCTCTCTCTCGTGTATGGTGCCTTTCTTTTTATCTCACCACTCATTTCACACACAATATACAAGACCAATGATACGTCACGGTAATTTATTATATAAATCTTAACGTTTATATAGCAAGATTCAACAATTCTACTCTAAACAATTACCTCGATATCAATTATATTACTCCACTAACTCTCTCTCTCTTATATATGGTGCCTTTCTTTTTATCTCACCACTCATTTCACACACAAAATACAATAGCAATGCTATGTGCACAAAATTGAGTTACAAAATGAGTGTGCCAAGATTTAGATATGAGAATATTTTCTTGCTTTCGATTAAGCATAAGATGACTATCCTGAACTTGATTTTTAAGTAAAAAAGAATATTTTATTAATGACTATTAAATTTTAATAGATTCTTTTTGTTTTGTAGCCCTATAAAAACATAGTATGTCTCTAATTCATAAACAAATAGGGGAATCTCAAATAAACATATCACTTTCAATATTTGTGTCTCGTTTCATAGACAATTCGTAGGAAATCATGGAGAATACATATAAATTACTAGGTACGTTACTTGATAGAGCCGATTGAATACTGTTGACGACAATGCAAAACGAAAGCAATAGTGGATATTATTAGGAGTGATAAGGAAGGATATTTATAAATAAGGAAGGATATTATTTCCTGAAAACGATGCGAACGAGATAGAGGAGAAGACTGATCAACCAGAAAGATACAACCACCACCAGCACTTAAAATTTAGTTGTTCTTGGATGATGGGCACCTTCATTTCAAATGGACTTACATTAAAAAGGAAAAAAAAAAAACGTTAAGATTAAATAAAATGTAGTGTCAATTATCTCACTTCCATTTGTATGAATTTTCCATTTTTATCGATTCTTTTTAAGAAGTGTTACCAAATTATCCCACTTCCATTTGTATGAATTTTAACCATCTAACTATTCTTGACAAAAATAAAAAAAAAAATTGACAAGAATCCTTGGTCTAGATAAACAATAAAATTTTGTATTATCACGAATCTTGTCACAATAAGTCATATTACATTACCGGAGGACCATATTACAAAATTGGATAATTATATTACCACCACAAAATTTATTAAGTGCACCACAAATTTTAATTTTTTTCTTATTTATTTAAATAACCTTAAGTAAAATTACATAATTATGGTTAATATACTTTTAATTATTCACATCCGACGAATCATGAAGTTAATTCTTCATGTGCAAAGAATTAAACAAATCATTCTTTACATGGTTATCTGTTATGAATTTTTAATCGTTCTTTTGCATGGAGAACATAGTTTCTTGATGTGTTTAATATCCTCTCTACTTATTGCAAACGGTGAGAACAATGACATAACTTTAGCCAAGCTCTTTTCATATGCCTCAATAAGTTAAGGTGGAGAGTTCATTATCATAAAGTCCAATCACATTTATACATATATTATTTACAAGTCCAATCACGATGAATGATTTTTCGAGTAACGAATAGTGTTTTCTTAGATTGTTTATTCAATTATATTCATCTTTTAATCTTGTTATAGTTGAGTGTTGAATACTATGGTCTCGATTGGCCGGCCTCCAATTGCTTACAATATTATATGTACTATTTTCTTATTTAATCAGTGATGATTATGATCATTATCTTACGTTGGCATGTTGCTAGTTTGTCTATAAGTTTTCTATACTATTACACGATTTTCCAATTCAAGAAAATGAAAATATCTATATGATTTTGCATCATTGATGAGTAAATGTCTTTATTGTGAGTCTTTACTTTGTTTATATCGTATATATGATTAGCTAATCTTTCTGAACTTGGAAAGCTAAACATGTTTCTGCACATCTTCTGCTTGATATCACTAGCGGTAGCACCACAGTCAATAGCCCAAGGTAAGACCTATTCCTATGCCAAGCATCGTTGTGAAAGCAGATGTGGAAATATAGAAGTTTCTTACCCATTTGGAATTGGTAAAGGATCAAATTGTTCCATGAACTCGTGGTTTTATATTCAGGAACTAGGATGTTGTCCATATGAACAAGATTCAGCCATCTCAGCTTGCTGAGAAACGAAGGAATACGGATGGCACAAAAACTCGTTCAACCCCATAATCGAGGGGCCTCGTGACCCGCCTAACTGGGTAAATGGGGTGGGAACGGGACATGAGTCATTGTCCAAAACCGGGTACGGGAAACATAGCCCACACCCCACTACCCGTCCGTTTAAACTTAATTTCAAATTTAAACTTTTTATCAAACAAAAATAAAAGATTTATCATAATTTTTAAAGAGAACATATATTGTTCTTAACAAATTGGAAAAAAAAAAGTATAATATTTACTAACTAGAGATATAAAAGAAATAAAAAATAAAAAGAAATAATAAACCGGCGATAAATGGAGACGGGTCAAGATGACAAAAATACCCGACGGGAGTGGGAATGGCCGATACCATCCCTAAAGGAATGGAGCTAGGTTATTTAAGCAACTTCATAACCAGATTCAAACAATTATAACGATCAATAATCCTACAACTAGTGATGTGAAGGAAATTATGGAAAATGTGTTGTACCAGGCCTACCCTCTTCCTCTTCTTGGGGCAATGCTCAAGAAATTCCCAACGAACATAAAGCCTGCAGTCCGATGGTCGAAGCAGCTCCGAGACAAGCAAAAGGGCTCAACTGGAAGAAAGATTGGAAAAGAAAAAGAAGTTTAGTTGTGGTGTACTTATTAAAAAGATGTTTACTCTTTTATTTTTATTACATTAGGTATATAATTGTAAATTTATTGTGGTATATTTATTAAAATTACGTTTTAATTGTGATGTGGATATAATGTGATGCGGATCTAAAATTTTGTGGTGATAATATTGAAAAACGCAAGTTCGCTAACTAAGTTTGACCTTACGTGCGGAATTATACAATTAACAAGCAACAAGTCACTTTTAATTGTTTCTAAATGATTAAGCATACAATTCAATTATCTTATATTTGAATACCTCAGTTTGTAATATGGCAATAAAATAATGAACACCGATATGATGACGGAGAAACCCAACTGAGTAAAAACTCCTGGACCAAGCCAGTTACTTCCACTATAAACAATGTGAGTTACAGTTCAATTCTAAACCAATTCCACTAACTGTTGTAAATCCTGCAACTCCAAGATCTGTTGCTGATTCCAGCCTTGCAATCTGCTACCGTAGATACTGTCTAGCCAACCTGCTAGACCTCTCGATATATCTCCTGTAGCTTTCAAGTTCTGCTGTACTTACAGACTCACAATCTTGTACCAAGATTTGTTGTAGCAGTCTCACGTTCTTCTGCACATGTCTCTTTTAAGTGGATACCCAGGAATCACCTATTCATATTCTTCTTCCTGTGCTTGTAGTCCAACCNTTCCTCGAAGTGTTAAGGAAGTCAGGTGTTTTGGATTCTTCAATTTGATGATTTCCCAAAACTTGGTTGCCGGATCTCACGAATGATATGGATGAATAAATCTGTGAATTGTGTTCTTGGATCTCTCAAAAGATGATATGAATATATTATGCAATGAAAGCACAATGAAGCAACCTCTGAAATTTGTCCCAGACTTCTGTATTTATAGTTGGGGACGTTTAGATGTTATGGACTGTGTAAAACTCTTCAAGATCATGAATTAGGTCTGGCCGCATAAATGTGTCGCTCGAGCGAGGAGGATGTTTCGCTCGAGCGAAGGGCATGTCGCTTGAGTGACAGTGGGACGAAGGTCGAGCGATGGTGTCTCTGATTCTTCCGCTAGAGCATCACTTCGGCGAGTAGTTAGCGAAAAATCGGCGTGAATCCTTCTTATTCCAAACATGAAACCCCGAACCCTAGGCTATCCTACCAACTATGAAACTTTACAATTTAGCCTCTAAACTTTTATAATCGTTCAAGTTGGTCACAGAATTGTCAATACAGTATATAAACCTAAGAAATATAATTACCCCATTAAATTTTAGGTGGAAAGTACATTCAGCTACTTTTTTGCCCTCTTTTTTGCCGCTTCGGAATTATAATGAGTGAAAATGACATAAAACCATATTTTTTAGCTTACCATTTTAAAAATCAGATTTAAAGTTTATTTATACAAAACCAAATGATAATTCAAAATTAATAATAATATTATAAAATTAAATTAATTAATATACCAGCTCTACCTTCGTCCACCCCACCAAATTTCATCACAAACCTTAAATACTTTAGACTCTCCTTTCTTTCTCTATATCTCTCCATTCTCTCTCTATATATCTTTACTACACCCCATAATCGGAGGCATCGTCGGAGCGGTGCTCAGTTGCTCACGGCCCCATGGCTCTACACTCAAGACCTCGTGTGCCCGGCACTCACGATGTCGTTGTAGCGGTTTCACTTCGAAAGCAACACTATGATAAAGACCCTGTTGTAGATGCGTGATGCCTAGCCGCTCGATGTCAGGATGCCACTGCAAACGCGCGATGCTAAGATGCCACCATAAATCTTCAATAGCTATTTCTCAAAGCAGTGACTATTATAAAGTCGAGATGCCATTGTCGTCGCGTGATGCCGAGACACCGAAGTAGCGACTGTGATAATTTTGGATTTGATTTTATGGTGGTGGTTGTAATATTGGTTGCGATGGTTGGGTGGTGGTGATATTGACAGTCCTGGTGATGTGGTGGTCATGAGGTTGGAGGTGATCGTGGTGATGATCGATGATTTTGGTTATGAGTTTTTGGTGGTGCTTGGGTGGTGGTGGTGGTGGCGTTGGTGATATGGTGGTGATGTTGGTGGCGCGATAAGGTGGTGGCAGTAGTCGTGACGATGGTGTGGTGGGACGGTGGTTGTGGGTGAGATAGCGTAGGGTGGGGGTATTTCATGACCAATTATTTAGTTGATTGTGACTAATAAATTAATTGATTTGTGACTAATAAATAATAGGTGACCTAAAAAATATGATAATAACTCACAATTTATTAAGTGGTCACCGAGAAATAACTTGTGATTTATAAAATTTGTAATTAGTGATCGATAAATAAATTGTAACCTATAAAATTGTTGATCTTTGACTAAAAACAAAATTGTGATCTATAAAATGTTTGATTTGTGGCTGATAAATAAGTTATGACCTATAAATTTTTTTATTTGTGGTCGATAAATAATTTGTGATCAAATTGTATAGAATTGTGACCTTAATATATCTAATTAATAAAATGTAATTATCATCTGATTTTTTAAGTTTCAAAACTTATTTCTTAATTTTGAAATTATATATTGTAATCCTCTTAATAATGAAAGTTTCCCTTATAATTATCTTCACTCATTTTAGAGGTGGAAGTACAATAAAATTTTAGATCGTGTTAAAATATAAAGTTGAGTTGGACATGAACTTTTGGGGTGGACTATGTCTTGTTTAGGTCATAGCTATAAGGTAAAAGAAAAAAAAAAAAAAAAATGTTGCTAGTCCCAGTTCCCTCTTATTTCTGACCATTATATCCTTGTGATATGTTTTACTACCTTTTGACATGTCGGCAAGTTTAGCTCGTCATATTAAATCTTATTATAATTAATTTAATTATATTCAATGCGTGGTGCAGAAAATATTTGAATTAAATTAATATAAGGAGCTTAACCTACTTTAGTCAATTACAATTAAAAGATAATATACTTCATGAAATGGATTTATAGATCATAGAATTTAGGGTGAGACCCTATCTCGTCTTTTTCTTGAAGGATTTTCTGTATTACAGCCTCACCTTTAACGTTAGAGCGAAATAAGCTCTTTAAGTACCTTAGCCTAGTCAAGTTAGGAGTTTCATCATGTCACGAATGATAAGAATAAAGTTCATATAGTTGTATAGTTTAGGATTTTTTATGTCCGAAACTAGCTGTGTCCGTAAAAATGAAAGAAAAAGAAATAGAGTGAGATGATTGTTTATCCTAATTACCCTAAGTGACAATTATTATAAAGATTTTTTGGGGGGGAAAATGAGTTTCGAAATACTTATTTTTTGGAGAATGTGTGGTTAAAAAATAAGAAAAAATCATTGAATTTATGTATATAATATTTTATTGTGTGAATGTGTGGTTCAAAATGAGTTTGAAAAAAAAAAAGAATTTTATAAAAATGGTTGTGAAACATAAGCTTAGTTAAAACTATTCATTTTTTTTATTAAATATTGATAATACAAAAATAAAATGAGAAACCAAGTTGTTTCTTTTTTTTTTTGGGACCAAACATTTTGGTCTTTTCATGTGTTTTGTCCAGTGTTTTAAAAAACGTAAAATGTGGCTAGATATGGCAGGGAAAGTTTCAAGCTTTACGAGCCTAAGCGAGGTTTAGACTTTAAAAAATTATTTTCTTATTTTTAATCATTTTAAAAATCATTTAATGATTAAAATAATACATATCGAACATCTAAAATTATAAAATAGTATATTTACTTAATAATTTTACCATTAATCAATTATACAATTTTCAAGTTTTCAAAGTGCAAAAATTAGAATATTTTTCATAATTTTAATTTTTAACTAAATAAATCATAAATAGATTTATAGGAATTTCATACATATTTTTGGAGTTTGCAACAAAATAATGAGTTACATAATATAAATAGTACCATAGCTTAAATCTTATTTAACTATTTAATTAAAATTATTTTTAACTTTTGTATAGATAAAATCTTTTAAAAACTTAAAATTAAAATCAAATGAAAAGCTTTTTTAAAAATAAAAAAATTAATAAGCTAAAATAAAAAAAAAACAAAAAAAAACTAATGAAGCGCTTGTACGGAAGACGAAAGAGATGAAGGAAAAAATTCGGCCGCTTAATAATTGAAAAAAAATAAAAAGAAAAGAAAAAAAAAAGCTTCTAGGTGTAAAGCGATGCGTTTTGTCTGAGTTTCGATCCTAGACGAGCTTCAAATTCCAATAGGACTATACTATTTGTACTGTGATTTTTTACACTTTGATTGACACTTGCATTGTTGTCAAGTGTCAATTGGATAAAAAATTTGTTTGCATTTAAAATGTCCAATTAGGTAACCCACGTGCTAAAGTGTACACTAAAGTATACACGTAGCAAGGTTCATTCCAATAATGTTTAGCAACCTAATTGATTTTTATTAAGTCCCTGTTTGGTTTGGATTAAAATTTAATTTAAATCTAATTCAAAATGAACAATTAAATTTAATCACATATTTTATGAGATCCACGACTTTTTAATCACGCATTTCATCAACCTTTATCGAGATCTATTAAAAATTTGATTTTAATCAATACTAAAAAAAAAAAAAAATCTTGGTGAATTACTCAACATTTGACGCATTCCTTAAAGATGTAGCTTTCATCATTGTTTTCTGAATTTGTAATCTAAGAGCGTGTTTACACCATTTTGAAATGGTAAATTAATGAAAAATATATAATTAAAAATAAGAAAAAATTTTAAATTTACGTGTAACACTATTTTATTGAAGAATGTACCATAAAAAAGAAATGAGGGTAATATATATTTTAGAAAGGGTAATTAGCATGTAACGTTTCCACATTTCAATGTTATTGTAAAAAACGTTCATACATTTTATTTTTTTGACAATTTCACCATTATTTCCATATTTCATTGCACAAAAAGTCATTTTCCTCCATTTTCTCAATTAAAATTTGTGAAATGACAAATATACTCTTCTCTTTAAATAAAACAAAAGGAAAAAATTAATTACAATCATAGTCTCAAATTTTTTTGAAATGCCCAAATGAGTCACAAGTAAATTATTAAAAGAGTAATTACCACACAATGTCCATACATTTCACTATTATTGTAAAAAACGTCCCTACATTTTTTTGGGCATTTTCACCCTTAATTACATATTTAAATGCTAAAAAAATAAAAGGTAAGGAATTTTTTTTTTTTTTTGCAATAATAGTGAAATATATTGACATTATGTGCTAATTTTCCATTTAATAATTTATTTAGGACTCATTTGAGCTTTTCAAAAAAATTTGGGACTATGATTATAATTAATTTTTTCATTTTCCTTTTTGTTTTATTTAAAGAGAATGATATATTTGTCATTTCACAATTTTAAATTGAGAAAATGGAGGAAAATGATTTTTTACACAATGACAAATAGAAATAAGGGGAAAATTGTTAAAATTTAAAAGGTAAAGATGTTTTCCGCGGTAACAATAAAAGAAAGGGGTTAATTACCCTTTTAGAAATAACATTCGTCAACGGGCTAAAGAAAATGGACAGTGCTAGATGCACCAACTTCCATTGACGAGTATGAAAATTCAAAATTGTGACGGGTCACATGCTTCTCCCTTTGCCACCGGGCTTTTCACGGCGGTGTTGGCGGCCAAACGTGGAGGTGGTGGCCTTTCCAACACTCCTTTTTCCTGTTGAAATCCCCCCACCCCACACAAAGTTTCTATATTTTATAAACCCAAACAAGAAAAAGAAGATCAGAAATGAAAGTCCAACGCTCTCTTTTTTTCCGCTATATTTATTACAAGAAGGTGAATTTCGCCCAACTCTTTAGATTCTATGTTTAAATTACCATTACATGTAAACTGCATTTAATCAATTTAGTCATTGTTTCAACTTTTCAGGCAATGCAAAGTGGCCTATGGCTAGTTTGGTTTTGTGGGTTTTTCTTGATAGGCGTTTCCTTATACTCCACTCAAATGCTACTGCCTTCTTTCAAAAATCAGATCAAGAAACCAATCCTTTTTAGAAATGATTTTGTTGATTCAAGTAATCCCACAATCATCATATTTACTGCACCAAGGCCTTTTGTTGGTTTAGTTGGGGAAAGGCAGGTTCTTGCTATTCAATCGTGGCTCGTTTTGTCGGAGAATGTTAATGTTGTTCTCTTTAGCCAGGATTCCTCTGCTTTCTCTTTTGCGGATGAATTTGGTTCTCGAGTCTCAGTTGAGCCTAATATTGATTTCACGTAAGGGTTAACGATATTTTTCTTCGATTATTGTTTATCTTGTAATGATGTGCCCGTTCTTTTAGAGGAATTTAGTGTTGATTAATGTAATTAAGTCTAAGGTGCATAACCTCTGTAGAAGCTGCTAAGTACGTTTTATATGGCCGAGTTAAAAAGAGTGTTTATAATTAAGTAGCTAAGCAAGAATGAGTTTTTTCGATTTGATTTATCTAATTGCAGTTCCAAAGATATAATCTAGGCCAGTGGCCACCTGATAAATGGATAAGGCTTTTGTGTGGATGCATTTTTTATTTTCCTATTATGGTAAACAATTTTGTATAGTGTTTTTCAATTAGCTTGGAAATATCTCAATTTACTATAAAACTTGTTCCCTGTTCGAAATTCTGTTCAGGTTTCTTGGTACCCCATTTTTTCATACGATGGTTGCAAGGTCTCTGGCATCATCATCAGATGTTTCTGTGTTGATTGATCCTGAAACAATTCTTCTACCAGACTTTATCTCCACTCTTGAACATGCTTACAAGCTTGATCAAGAGTGGCTTCTTGTTGCTTCATCACAAACTATTTCCCATTTTCCTTTCCATTTAGACTCAAATGAGAAACATTGGATAGCTGATGATGGTAAACATATTGGAATTTATAAGGTACGAAGGAATTAGGTTTGGATTAAGACTGGATGAGGCTTGAGAAATTTAATTTTAACATTGTGCTCTTCGATCAGCTGCAGGAGTTTCTTGCCCAGAAATCTCACCGTAAACCATGTGGAGATAGAATGCTTATGGCATGGAACAATGGAGAACTTCCTCTTCACTATGGCGTCTTACCTCCGTTCCTGTATGGAAAGGGACTCCACAACCATTGGATTCTCACTGAAACCCTGTCGTCCAACTTTAGGCTTGTACTTGATGCAAGTTGGACCATTTCGAATTTCTACATTAATGATATGGACCAAGAGAATAATCGGTTGATTGAAGGTTTTAATATTTCCGATTTTGATAAGAAAAGTTGGGAGATTATGGGCAATTCCCACCTCGGAGGGCTGTACGGGTCAATTTCGTTGCGTGAAGAAAATTATTCTAATCTGTTTAGATTTCTCGAATGTGGTGGGAACTATCTTTTTGTAAATACCATAAAAAACATTATTTATCCGTTGGGATGCAAGAGATCACTGGGCTTAAGGAAAAAGGGCATCTCCTTATCGTCGATAGAGGAGCAAATTCTGGATTGTATTAACGTTGTTAAATCACTTGACGGAATAAAGGGATGCTATGTGAAAGACCAGTTAGAGCTGTTAACATCAATTTCACTTCCACTCTCCTTAGAATCTCTACTGTCAATTCGTGCTAATCAGAATAGGACCATTATTCTAGCTATTGCTGGATACAGTTACAAGGATATCCTAATGAGCTGGGTGTGCAGGCTACGCCACCTACGGCTCGAAAATTTTTTGGTCGGTGCTCTTGACTATGAAATTTATGGTTTTGCGGTTTTGCAGGTAACTTGCATTCACAATTTAATTCTGAAGATTGGTTGATGGCAGCACAAGCTTATTAACAAACCCAATACTATAATCTATTTTGTTATGCGCACTCATCGTAGACATTCATTCTTGACACCCTTAACTTGTATTTGGTATACAGTAATAGACATGACTCAACAGTATTTGAACAGGACTTTTAACTTATTTTATTTCTTGATCATATCCAAGGCTTTGCAATCCTCCCTACCCAGTGTGCACGTAACGTTGTTCATGAGCATCAAGGTTTCATGTAAACGTAATAGTAATGCTTTTCTATCTATGTGATGCTAGGGTCTTCCTGTTTTCAAGTATGCAAATCCTCTAACAAACATCAGCTTTGATAACTGCCATTTCGGAACGGAGTGCTTCCAGAAAGTAACTAAAGTCAAGTCTAGAGTGGTTCTGCAGATATTAAAGCTTGGATACAATGTGCTCTTGAGCGATGTTGATGTGTATTGGTTTAAGAATCCATTGCCCTTTCTTAGTTCTTTTGGTCCTGCAGTTCTTGTAGCACAATCAGACGAATACAACATAACAGGTACTCATTCTAAGTATCCAACTTCAGAGACCTATTTTTCTAATGACAGTAATACACCTGAAGAAAATAAAATGGGAAGGACTGAAAATTGATAGATTTGCTTATAGTACGTTCTGCATAGATTCAATTATTTCTATTCTAATCTAGATTTAGTTTCCGTCTTCAAAATGCTTTTATAAATAGTACGCTGATTTTCATTTCTTATCCGTTCAATCTTTTGATCTCTTGCCCACAGGACCCATAAACTTACCTCGGCGACTTAACTCTGGCTTCTATTATGCTCATTCGGATGGTATAACCGTTGCAGCATTGGAAAAAGTAGTGAGGCATGCAGTTAATTCCAATCTGTCGGAACAACCAAGCTTCTACGACACATTATGTGGGGAAGAAGGATCTCACCGTTTAGGTGATAACAGATGCTTGGAGCCCGAAACAAATTTGATGGTATATTTCTTGAACAGAGACCTGTTTCCAAATGGTGCATACCAAGGTCTGTGGGAGGAAAGAAATGTGAAAGAAGCCTGTACGAACAAGGGTTGTTTTATTCTCCATAACAACTGGATTAGTGGAAGGAGGAAGAAGATGGAACGACAGGTGTTGTCAGGGCTATGGGAATACGATATTAGCACTAGAATGTGTCTTCAAAGCTGGCCTAGAAATAAGTTCACAAGTTATTTTTAAAACGAGATAGATTCTTTTCTATGTTTGATCATGGGTAGCTTTGTTTTTCACGTTACGGTGGAGAAATCGAAGAATTATTTTTTGTCAGATATACTTTTATCTACAAAGCTTTGGATTTATCACTGGTTATATTTGAGATGGTGCTAAAACAGCCGGCCAAAAAGGCAAAATTTGGTTAGTATGTTATATATTCTTCATCCACGCCAGTTCACAACTCTTTCTGCGTTGGACCATTATGCTTACAACTGTATTAAGATATTCTGTTTGCCGGCAAAGCTGAAGAGATGTGTTCCTGTTTTAGGTCTCATTCGGTGTTTGTCCGTGAATCCAGGAGAAAAAAAAGAGTTGAAAGAGGAAACAATCTCATTCAGCGTAGGTTCACATCTAAAGAATACTACTGTATAGTTCATGCCGGTGGGAGAATGGAGCTCTATCAACATCCATTTCCTGTGTCTGAATTGATTTAGAGATATCCTGGGATGATTATAACGCATCCTGATATCTTCAAGCACCCACATGAATCTGTTTTATCTGCTGAAGATATGTTGTTGCCGGGCAATAAATACATTATCATCTGGTCTACTACTGTAGAGAAATTGAAACACAGACACACAAGGAAAGGGAATGTAAATCAACAAGCTGATAGTGATGAGCCTATCTTAGATTTTAAAGAAACTAAAGATGTTGGAAATAATTATTCAGAAGAATCTTTTTGTTCTGCTAAAGACTTCTATATCTCTAAAGACAGTTGGTCAAATCGTTTTCTACAAAAACGCGTGAAAGAAAAGAAGTCATTTGTAACCCAAATCCAGAGGCCAAGAATGTGGAAGGAATCCTATTGGGAGCCTATTCTAACTTCAATTCAGGAGCTATCGCCATGACTATCCCTGTTCTGGCTTCTTGATGCACTTTTACTAGTAGTCTACTACCATTATCTGGTATGTAGATTTCTCTGTGCTCTTTAATTGGTGGTCATTAGATCTTTGAGAAAGAGATTGTCAAGATCGTTGTACACTTTTGTTATGTCCTTTGCATAGCCTTCAAAAGTCGATTAGAAGATCCTAGACGAGTTGCATGTTCTATTGACTAGTATATTTACTAAAATTTCTTTTTAAACTGTACATATTTTCATAACAATTATCTGCTCGAAAACATGGATTCTAGATCAATTACACGGTCCTATGATCTATGTTGGAATAAGTGAACGCAAGAGGGATGTAAGAGCAGAATTGTACTCTGGATACATTATTCTACGCAAGGAAATGAGAATAGTTCATTTCTATCACATTATGTTCCTTTTTGGGGATCTTTCTGTTCTTCTCAATGCCAAAGAATTTATCTAATCTTAGTCATGGATTTTAAGCAGCCAATGGCATAGATGGATTGCTGCTCTGTCTCCTATCTGCGATTGTAAGATGATCTTGTTAAATGATTAATGAAATGGTGAAATTACCCAAGAAAAAATTAGAGAAAGTTGGAATGCTGTTAAGAAATATGTACAATGAAGTTGTAGCAGATAAATGAACCTAGGCATCCTTGTTTACATTCTAATAGTCTACTTACAGTTTAAGACAATAATGGGATTTGAGTTTAAATTAATAAAATTAGACTTCCATCTGAGGTACTATAACCAGATTTGGAAATATTGGGACAAATAAGTCAATCTAATCAAAAAATCATGAAGTTTGGATATGATCTAATGTACACTCAGAAAATGAATGATAAAAGCTTAGTCAAGATCCATGTGTAAATAGCAGCACACATGGCACCAGCTGGAATTGTCTCAACCCAAGAATTGACAATCTCCCTCGCTGTTTCTGCTCTTACACTATTAAGTCGTCTAGCAAACCCAACCCCCATCACGGCTCCAACTATAGAGTATGGATGGCCGAGATGGTAAGTCCTAGCTTTGATGCAACCAGCACAACAGAAGCAGCCGAAAACTCTGCTGCAAATCCTCTGGTTGGTGTCAAAGTCCGACACCGCCAGGTTGTTTTTAAAGTTAAAGACATTCTCTTGAGTGTCAAATTTGACGGATTTTAACAGTATCAGGTATTTTGCACAAAATGTTTCAAATATGGAGATTTTTTGCGATTTTCAATAAGTAGGGAGTATATTGCAAATATAAACGTTTTCAGATGGATTTTCTGCTATTAATCATTTTATATATATGATAGTACCTCACTTTGGCCTAAAAAGAGTGATGTGATGGCACGTGATATGTTTGTGGAAAGCTATGAATTGCACAACATGGTCCATTCTTCACTAAATCATTATGGATACAAGAAAATGTTTTCCAATGAATTATAAATATATTTGAAATATACGGTGTAAGTACAATTATTGAGCAAGCCCTGATTTTATTTATTATTTTTTAAATGTGAATTCAAATGCATTTGATGATACACATGATGTGAAACAATATGGCCGTCTTTAGTATCGAATTTGGCACCAAAATCAGACCAAATCCTATGTGTTCATAAACATTACCGTTATCCCATTTTTGTAGTGTTATTTCTATATGTTTTTCCATTTATGAAATAAAGCGAAAAAACCTAAATTTCATTTTTCGAGTTCATAATCCGATAGTTTCAGTCATGGACGTTATTATGGCTTTCATGAAGCATGAGAAATTCAATCAACACACTTCTGGTGGTGACAAAGAGTCGATTGGTTGCTGTTTATATTGTATTTTGATTTAAATTATTGAAACATTAAACATGTAATGTAAAAATTCATAAGGTATCGTCTAACCTTGATTTGCTGTATTCGTACAAAAGGGAGACAAATCAACCTAGGAAAAAGTTTGAAATGCATAACGGTCATTGAACAGTTGACCCTTTCAATTCTTGAGAATCCTCTTTCCATTGCTGCTTTTAAGGAATAAATGACCAGTAGTAGACCAATCATTTGTCATTCGAGTTTTTACGGTTTGATATTTCGTTAAGGATTTAGATAAAATGTGAAGGTGATTAGGTGAACTTATTAATATGTTTGAGAATAATGCTACTCAAACAGGGTTTACAAATAGGGACGGTGACGTGTACGTTAGTAGCACCTGTGTGGATATTTTTTTATTTTTTTCAAACTGTTAAATGATATTGCACCACGTGTCCCTATTTTTTTAACCCTGTCATTGAGCATGTTTGTGTAGCATGATTCTATGTTGATAAACGATAGCAACATGTAAGATTCGATTGGATAAAATTTATGAATGATTAAATTCATTTTCAAACATACGTTTTAATGGATCCACAAGTATTATCATATCACAAAACACCTGCATCCCCACACTTCTTTTACAATACATACTTATGTAAAAGAGATATGAATCTAATTATACATAGACATGATCAACTGTGTATCAATGTTCATTTTATGTTAAACATCGATGACATGTTACATAAATCCATTTGTGAATAAATTTATGATGGACCTTAACATTTGAATTAAGATTATTATGGACCTTAACATTTGAATTAAGTTTAAAATTTACTAATAGATTTATATGACACAATATAGTTACTTAAAATTAGATGAGCACATGTGCTCATTAGATCATTCATGTATATGTGTGTGTAACTTTCATAATATACTATCGAATTACATGTTAATCTAAGTCAAAAAATCAATATTAACCATATTTTTCATGGGTCCCAAAAACTTCTATCACAATCTACTAAAAATCACCAAACACCTTCTAATTTACAAAACTAGTTTCTTCTACTTTTAAACTTCTATTTTTCTTGACCATTTAATTTGTCTACATATGTATTTTTGAACATAGTGATGTCAAAAAAAATCCATCGGCCCCATCTTTGCAGGATTCGATTAGAATCTTCTTGAAATTGCCTCATTTTTATTTTAAAGAGATTCCCAAATAATGAGATGCGAGCTTGCCCTATTTATATTATTAAAAAGATTGGTGGAAAAAAAAAACTAAACGAGACTGTAAACGGGTCAATGAGGATCTATACCTTAACTAAGGATTCAAGCAGGGATTACTGGAGAATTCCCCCTATGGGAACTGAAAACGAGACGATGGGAATTCTTGCCTGATATGGTCATTTTTTGATCAAACCCGAACAACAATGCTCGAGGTTGTTTCTGGTCATCTAGGGAGTTTTTCCAAGGTGTCCTCCTCGAGCTTCATTACCGCACGTGACGATTCAACGTCACCTCGAATTTTTGCGTTTATTCCTTTTCTCTACCTCAAAAGACGTACTTTAGTAGGACTCTACTTCCCTCTTCAAACTTATCCAACTTTGCTAAGGTTTCATCCCACTAGAACTTTTTGTCATATCCTAATAGAACTTTAACACATTCTAAAACTCCAAAAATGATAAGATACCCGATACTCTAACCCTACTAGGAGTGTCCTACCTACTCTATAAATACATTACCCCAATTCATTATTCAAGTATGTT
>CAIGRB010139433.1:5717-20385 GCA_903798255.1 Fraxinus quadrangulata | reverse complement strand
AAAAATAAAATTCAAAAAAATAAAAATATTCTAAATAATAAAAAAATTCTAAAAAATAAATCCTAATATCCTAAAAAATATAAAATAAAAAATTTGAAAAATAAAACTACAAATAATTCTAAAAATATAAAAAATAAAAAATAAACATAGTTCAAGCTCTCAATGATTATTTACATAAAAATTCCAAAAAACATATATTTAAATGAGCACAAATAAAAATATTATCAAATCACGTCATTATATATATTATTTGATAATATATTAAATAAAATAGTTATAATTTTACGGATTAGTCAAATATAATGAAATAAAGTATCCTAAAATAAATTTTCAAAATTTCAAATCAAACTCGTCTTTTATTTTGAGAAATAATTTTTCAATATGACAAATCAAACACGTTTTTAGCGAACAGGCATTCAAAACAAAAAATTGAAAATGAACTCAAAACTTGAACACAAACTAAACGAGCCCTAAATGTTTGGATATGATTTAAAAGTTTACGCCTCTATTCATGCAAAATATTTGTAACTTTTTAACAAGAATAATATTGACTCCAATGAAATGTGTGGAAGATAAGTAGATAAATGCCACTATTTGACTTTGACTAAATAGAAAAATAAGCTTATTAATTACTTTTAGTTTTACGGGAACAAAAGCTAATTCTAAGATTTTACTTAAAACTAGAAAAGTTAATTTTAAAAATAAATTTTCAATTGATGCAAAAGAAGTAAGTAAAATACATATTTAACAAGAAGACATTGGTTACTTTTCAAAGAAGTCATTTTTCAATTAAAAATTAAAATTTAAGTAACTCAAACTTCTTTCATACTTAAAAGCCTTCTTTTAGAGCATTTTAAATGGAGTTCTAAATCTAAATTGTAATTTAGATATTCAAAGTGGTCAAAAACAAATTCAATAGCGAGATGCAAAGAAAATAAAAAGTGCGTTCTTCGTGAAAAATGTAAAAAGAGAGGTCTTTTACCTCCTTTTTTACTACTTGTTGAATCCACCAAAGTCAAAAACCTGACAACCCACTTGCACCAAGTTTTTGCTAATCCACCAGCAATCACAAAAAAAGAGGATATAGATTAACTTGTTCTTCCATCCAACGACCCAAGTTCATCACAATTTGAATCTTTTTATAACAGCTATATTGGATCTAAGGGTTCATATTTAATCAAACAAAAATCAAACAGTTCTCATAAAAAAAAACATTAAATAACGTCTCTTTTAATCTACGGTTGTAAATATTCTGAAAATCACCTTTGGTTTAAAAAAATTTAATTTTTCTATATATGCAATACATAGAATTTATATGTTCGCACTCGATTTTCACAAGAAAATCTTGTTCCATCTATTCCATTTGTGTTTTTGTAAGCATTTTGATTATTTAGAAATGACACGTGGAATGATCCAAGAAATCGAAATTGGCAATTTTTTTCATGGTTGAAGATATAGCTCTATGCAAAGCTTATATCGAAATTAATGAAAATCCAATTATCAATAACTTGCAACATCAAAATTCCTATTGGAAAGGGTTCGTGTAGTTTTTATGAAAGGTGCAAGAGACAGAAAAACGCTAATAGTGGCAAATGTCAATGGAAAACTTCTTCAGGAAGCGCCTAAGGCTAACAACAGTGGAACTAGTGAGCAAGACAATATGTCATTCTTTACCAAATTTTGTTGTTCATATATTTTTATTTTAAATTTAGTTAAATTGTATTTCAAATTTTGTCATATATGTTCCCCGATGAAGCGATGTAGCATGCAGAAAGTGGGATTTTCGTTTGGATCACAGTTGGCCGATTGTTAAGTATACATTTAAGTTTAAAGTTTTGCAAGACAATGCTACGGTGGGAAATGTGCTAGAAATTCAAAACTACCATCCAAACCCACAGAGAAGGAAGGCTGTAAAAGAGGCTATACGTAAAAGGCAAGGAACATAGTATTATTCTGAAACTGTCTACTCTTTCAAGATGATATTGTTTGAAAAAAATGGGTGATTTGTGTGTAAGTTAACATATCAACTAATAAATATATATAACATAATTCAATAATTACATAAACATAAGAAGATTATAATAAAATAAATATTATAATTCAACATAAAAATAGAGTTAGAATGCAAGCATTAGGGAGTTACTATTGGGAATTTACTTAATCATGCGCAGCGGAAAGTAAACAATTTCAATTTCCATACAAGGATTTGCTTTGTATTTAGATAGAAATTGTGATAGAAATATACCTTTGATTAATTCTGCAATCTCCTTTACTTTTTCTTGAACTGGAATGATCACGATCTGCACTCCAAACTGTCCAATTGTTCAGTCTTCAATGGTAATCCACACAGAGAACAAGAATGACGGCTAGAGTTTCTTTTCTTGTGCTAGCAAGAATAATGAAAAATCTCTACAATTCTCAAACCCTAGTAGCATATTAATATAAGTCCAAATGGGTTCGACCCGTCTCTTAAACTTAACCCGGTCCAATATTTAATTAATCAAATTAATTAAGTCTGGTCCATGATTAATTAATTCGGGCCTATTAATAAGCAACCCAATTAATTAATTATCCAACATTTGTCAATTAATTAATTGATAAATCTCATTCTTCTGGTTCTCTTTTGTGTGTGACTCATTATGTTCCCAATTACGATGCTTATCGACGTAAATTATTATTTTGATCTGATCAAAATCGATAAATTAAAATACCCTTTTTAATTTATCACTAATTCACATTCGTCGTCCCAAATTGACATCTAGTAATGTATCACGGCAATACATGTGACGGAAAATGACATGTAGTGTGACAAAATCAAACTTGTTTGTTTACCGTGAAACTATAATCCTTTCATCAATACGATCTGATCAATTATGAGATATGGATATGTGTCAATCTCGTTTATCGATCATATCTTTTATCCTACTGTTAAGTCAATGTAAGTCGAAAACTCTTTTTCGACTTATGAGTTCACCTTGACCAAATATTTCATTATCAACTTAATTGAATAAAATGTAGATCATAATCTCTTACTATCTAAGAGTGACGAATCCTCTATTGATCATTCACAACTTTCATATGATTCTTGACATACCCGAACGATGCCGTATTAGCGACTCTTGGCAGAGCAACATCCAACATCACCAAAGTATGACTATCCTCATATAAGGTACTATGATGACCTCAAGTCAAAGGACCAATTCCACTACCGAACGTTAGAGATTAACCACTAACACTCAGATAGTTATCCATGTGGAATCTCTCAGTGGGTCTCCAATATTTTGTTCTATAACAAAATATCCACGTGTTCATTTAAGTGTCACCACACTTTAGCTTGTGAGATCAGCTACTTACTTCACAAGTAAAAATGACACACGTGATGGTCTATCCGTAATAACGATATCCGTATCTCGTTATTACTTCGACCACGGACGATTTAAGATTCAGTCATATGTAATTTGTATCTCACAATCACAACTTCTTGTGATTAACAAATCACCAAAACTTGAATCTACGGATTCTATTATTTAATATAATTCATTAGAAAAGTAATTTAAATAAATAATAGATCTTGCCAGAAAAATGTATTTAACATATTAAAGTGTTTATAACTTAAATCGATTGGGTTTAGGGTATAACACTTACAATTACGTCAAGGACGCTGTCCTAAAATTGTGTTACCTCCCATTCATGCTGATTCTTTCGACACTACAGCCAATTCTCCTTTTATATGTACGACCATATGGGATAAAGAACGAGCCTTATTGAGTTATCAAAACTATAGAAATATATAATATGAAAATAGAGTGAGTATTTTATGTATTCAAATTGTATCTCCAATTGTATCAAACTATGAAATTCCATCTCCCTTTTATAGTGTAAATTTAATACCTACAATAATAAAAATTAATCCAATTAATATTAAGTTACATTATGATTATGAGTTTTAATTATGTATTAAATTGAAATTAAAATTAAACTGAAAATAAAAAGGGTTTTAATTTTGAAATTTAAAGCTTTTAATTTTATGTTACAACAGTCCCTCTCAAATTTTAAACTTTCAAAATAGATAACTATATATATAATAGTTACAACATAATACTGTGCAATATGTGTAGATGTCTTTTGGACTTAAACCTTATTTAGTGATAACAATTTTCATTTGAGAGAGCCATAATAGACTAAATCTTGAATTAGGTTTCTTTAGCCAAACTTCAATTGTCTCACACACAGTATCGATTTAGGCTCAGTTCGTAATGGGTAGCGTTGTTAATGACTATGCGCTCTAATCTTGATTCTAGTAAGAGTCTTTAAGGAATAGCCCAATCTCATATCCACGGCCTCATGGCAACTCTTACGTAGATGTATCCTCCAAGGATGTGTGTGACTTGCACCTTACGAGAATTCTCGTATCTGTACTCATTCAGGGTTTAACCATTCCTAACATCACATTATTATTAGCGCTATCACCATGGGAATGAGGACAAATAATATAGTGTTATTACAAGTACGCAGTGCAGATTGTTTCTACCACATTGAACTTTCTTCATGGGATCTCCAATTACAAATGTTGGATTACTTTCGGGGGTGATTTCCTTATGGGCTTAAACTCATCCCCCTTGATGATTTATTATGTCCATTAGGACTTTAATATATTATGTCCCTCTGGGACAATAATTTGGTACCATCAATTTGTAACTCTTTCTACATATATGTACATCTGTGAAGTCATCTAAGAACTTTTCTAAAAATGTTAATAACACATTTAATCATAATATGATAAACATATGAAATTTAGAAATTGACTTCTAGTAACATGTTTGCGCAGATGCATCCATTGAACTCTTATATTTCATCTTAGGTCTACAATTTAATCTGTAACACTTTCTCAAGAGTTAGTTTACAACTAAGAAAATAAAATACAAGGTATATCTATGTGAAATTTCAAAGACCCTCACATTTCAAAGATATATATTTAGTTTGAGTTGAGTAAATATAGACCCATTAATCTTTTATTTTCTACTTGCAATCTTCAAATTGTTCAAAAAAACTATTATCATTATAATAATCAATAGTCAGGAATAAAGCTCTCATGAGATCTTAGTTTCATATTTCATAATATAAACTATTGTATAACTACTTAACACTTTAGAGTCCTCTAAGGGCATGTCATGAATTGTAATATGAAGATTCTTGAACTTCATTGTGTAGAATTCATAACATGAAATAAAGCTTTAGATATCCTTTCTTATTATAGAGATTATGCACACTTAAATTGATATGAAACATCGATAAGAGACAAATATTATTCTCATATACTTTTGTACTTATGATATGTAGCTCTTGTATAGTTAACAATTTATATTCCTGCAGCCAAAATGGCATGAATGTAGACCAATAAATTGGTTTTACTCCATTATACTCTAGTTCAGTCCTTTTTGTTTTTTGTTTTTTGGGTATTATTTTTTTTTCAACAATCTTGTGATTTTCTCACATTATCACAAGCTAAAATATTAGTTTCCACTAGAAAACCTCATTTTGTCTCATTTTAAAAACAAATAATGCATGTCAATCACAAAAGAAACCCATGACACTAAGCTCGTGATACAATTCATAATAAGTGGTCTCTAGAACATATAGGCACTAGCATTTTTCCCTTTCCAGCACCTAAAAAACAAAAGTCAATGCTTCCATAAACATAACATATAATCAGTGGCGGACCCAGCATTGAAACTCAGCCCGGGCGGACGTTGATCGGTCAACGTCGATAATTAGCGATCGTAAGAGCGAGATTGTTCCATAATATACAATTGCAAGTGTGCAACATAAATCAATGAATGTATGTTAACTTAATTTCAATCCTGAAATATATCTACTTTTATTATGATAGTTTTACATACTCGAATGTAGTGTCATTATATTTTGTTGGTAATGTAGAAGTGAAAAGTGCCAACATTCATAAATCTAATTCCAAATCCAAATTTCCAATTCCCCAAATTTCAAATTCAATTCCAAACCCTAAACCATAGCTTCTTGAATAAAAAGCACCCAAAAAATTAGCAAAAGAAATCAAAATGCAAACACAATTTACAAAAGAACCAAAAAGCAGTAAAGTATTTAGCATTTAGCAACACATTAATTGGTATTTTGTAATTACCAGTTATGGATTCCAACCAATTATCATATCTATTTGCATAAGCAATTGAATAAAAACAAGTGCTCACAAAAAAAAAAAAAGGTAAAAGAATCAATTTGCAAAAACGAGCCTTAAAGCCCAATCAATCAAACAACAGATTGAAACTTTTCATTTCATATTTCATATAGATAAAAGTTGAATCTTTATTACAGTTTTCTCATTTTTCATCAATCAATTTATTATAGGCTTATATAGCTACCGTAAATTAATACGATTAGTAAAAATTTAAAATATATAATCAAATACACAGAGCAAAATGCCAAAATCCATAATCAAATACACACATAAACTAACCTTAATTCTGTTACAGATTAATGGGAGTCGGACTGTCGGAGTCGCACGCATACGCATTCCTTCAGCTTCGCCCAACCGCAACTTCTTCTTCTAATTGGAATTGACGAATTGGGAATTGGGAAATAAGGGTTCACTTTGACGGTTTTGCCTTTTGGGGTTTGGAATTGGACCCTTTCCTCTATTATTGGGCCTAGTTTTTTACACAATAATCAGCCAAAGTGCCAGCCCAGCTGCCCAAGTGCCCAACCCAACTGGCCAAATAAAAAAGAAAAAAACAGCCTGCTTCTTCTTTGCGGTTATCTTCCCCGGCATTTTCTCCCTTCCAATTCCAGCTCTGCAATCTAGCCCGGCGACATCAGAGCTCCCAGCGGATCCAGCACGGGCGGCCGCTGGGACTCGTCAGGTGCTGGGTCCGCCACTGCATATAACCTTATTCCCACATCTACTCTTATCACTCAATTATGAGTTTCATGTAAGTAAGATTTTAAAGTCTTCCTATTAAAATTTCTCATCAATACAGTTACTCGAGAAAATAAATTTCAATTCACTCAAATACATGCACCCTTAATAATTCTACCTTTAAGTGGGAAGGAAAATAGGTAGAGATAAATATCAATGCAACTTTGATCATCTAAATTTCTCATCAATACAGTTACTCGAGTAAATAAATTTCTATTCACTCAAATACATGCACCCTTAATAATTCTCCCTTTAAGTGGGAAGGAAAATAGGCAGAGATAAATATCAATGCAACTTTGATCATCTAAATTTCTCATCAATACAGTTACTCGAGTAAATAAATTTCTATTCACTCAAATACATGCACCCTTAATAATTCTCCCTTTAAGTGGGAAGGAAAATAGGCAGAGATAAATATCAATGCAACTTTGATCATCTAAATTTCTCATCAATACAGTTACTCGAGTAAATAAATTTCTATTCACTCAAATACATGCACCCTTAATAATTCTCCCTTTAAGTGGGAAGGAAAATAGGCAGAGATAAATATCAATGCAACTTTGATCATCTAAATTTCTCATCAATACAGTTACTCGAGTAAATAAATTTCTATTCACTCAAATACATGCACCCTTAATAATTCTCCCTTTAAGTGGGAAGGAAAATAGGCAGAGATAAATATCAATGCAACTTTGATCATCTAAATTTCTCATCAATACAGTTACTCGAGTAAATAAATTTCTATTCACTCAAATACATGCACCCTTAATAATTCTCTCTTTAAGTGGGAAGGAAAATAGGCAGAGATAAATATCAATGCAACTTTGATCATCTAAATTTCTCATCAATACAGTTACTCGAGTAAATAAATTTCTATTCACTCAAATACATGCACCCTTAATATTTCCCCCTTTAATTGGGAAGGAAAATAAATAGAGATAAATATCAATACAACTTTGATCATCTAAATACATAATTGGAAACAAAATTCCTAGTGCCTTCCACCCACAATTAATCCATTTAAATGATAAGTTACACTCCATAATTGAGATGTTTAACTTTATATTAAAACTGAAAATTTAAGAATGTTTTAATTTTAAAAAAATTAAAATTTCATTTTTATGTTACACTTGGGATGTATATAAAATAACGCAGATTAGTCATGAAATTACACCTCTTTTAAAATATTAATTAAGCACATTATTGAGAGCTAAATCTTTTAACCGTTTGTTTAAAATAAAATCATGAAATTTCCATAAAATAAATATAATTCATGAATTCATGTTCTTGACAATTTTATTTTAACACTCTAAGATTTCAACATTTAATTTAATACACATGAAATAATAATACACACACACACACACACACAGTCATTTGCCCTTTAAATTGACATGGACATATTTTTCGAAATCAAGGGAAGTTTTTATGTAATAACATTAATTAAACTTTCAGAAAGAAATAGGAAAAGGAATTTTGTCAAGAAACTGTAAAAGCATAGTAGTGCCTGAAGAGATCTTGGAAATATCATCTACGGACAAAAATAGTTCCATGGCTTCTTTTTGGAGAAGAATTTATTCGTGTATAGAGAACAAGAATTTCTGCAAGCACTTTAATTTGTGCAGTGCACAGGTGCAATTTCTTGGTAAGGTCTTCTCTCAATATTCAGATCATACATTGATATGCTTCCATTTTTGAGAAAACGTTGCTCAATACTTTTTCTAAAAGTCAAAATGAATGTAATTCATAAGTCTTTGGAGAGCATAAAATAATTATTATTATTCAAATAATACGTCTAATAATTTTTTCAAAATTAGTAAACATAAACATTGCATTTACAAGCAGAAACTGCACAAGAGCAAAGATTTAAAACATGGACCATTAATAATAGCTTACCTCCAAACATTGAGGAACACTCATGATGAGAATAAATTGATACTTCTGACTATGGCCGCAAAGTACTTAGGGATCATATGCATATTTCATTTAAATATGCTGCAATAGATATTAATAAAATATAATGCAATAACATATATTGAATCAAGATTTGCTAATCACACCATATTTATCTACAAGCAAATCACCTCACGACTTTAGATTGTTGGAAAAAATGAACGATTTGTGTGTAGATTAACATATCAACTAATAAATAAATAAATAAATTTAAAATATAAATATATTATTTATTTATCTATACTCTTAAAAAAATTATGTTAAGGGTCTCATAATAATTAATCACCTAAGACCTCAAAATTATCAGGAATCAAACTTGCACCCACCCACCCACACCATCACTACCACCACCACCACTCACCTCATCCTTTTTACTGTTTAATTTTCTCATCCTCCTAGGGCTAACAACGAATGAATTGCAACCAAATTGGGAGTAGCATTCTTATTTGAAGACGAAGGAGAAATTGAATTGTAACCAAATTCCACCACCGTCATACCCCCATCCGACCACCATCACCACCACTCATAACACAAATCGTTGCTGGTCACTGCACCAGTTGGAAAAAAATTGATGATTTGTGTGTAGATTAACATATTAACTAATAAATATATATATAACATAATTCAATAATTACATAAACATAAGAAGATTATAATAAAATAAATCTTATAGTTCAACAATAAGAATATAGTTAAAATGCAAAATTTAGGGAGTCACGTCAATGATGCTGTCTTAAAGTTGTATTGTCTCCTCTTTGTGCGAGTTCTTTCGATACTACACGGCTCCAAAACAAAACTCATGTAACTCATAGCCGATTCTCCTTCTATATGCGCGATCATAGGGGATAAAGAACGAACATTTATCAAATTGTCAAAACTATAGAAATATATAATATGAAAATAAAGTGAGTATTTTATGTATTCAAATTGTATCTCTAATTGTATCAAACTAAGAAATTCCATCTCCCTTTTATAGTGTAAAATTAACACCTACAATAATGAAAATTAATCCAATTAATATATAAGTTACACTATGAAATTATGAGTTTTAATTATGTATTAAATTGAAATTAAAATAAAACTGAAAATAAAAGGGGTTTTAATTTTGAAATTTAAAACTTTTAATTTTATGCTACAACAGATACTTGACAAAAAGAAGAGCAGAGGATTATGATTGTTAAAACAAAATGATATGACTCTAAAAAGAGCGGCCTACAAGAACAATTTTCGGTTGAGAAATAGTTTGCACAATATTTGCCCATTTATGGTATATACCATTGGCAAGATAATAACCTTAGGTATATATATTTGACACCTTTGACTCATGGTAGTAACGGCCATGTATGTAGATTATCATCAAATAGTCATTGTTAGAACCTAACATTTCGAAGGTGTGCCAAATCTTAGTGTCTATAAGATGCTACGACCTCCAAAATGATAGTCAGATGGCCAAAGTGACCAACCATGATGTGCGGTTGAGCAATTCTTCCATTCCCGATGAATGCTAGCTAGGAAACCCTCATGCACTGGTGTTCCTTTTTAGCCTTACATCCTTTGCATAAAATTTATATATAGTACTACAAAATCGCTTCAATGTCTCAAAACAAGTGCTTTCCCCAATTTTTAGAAGTCATCTAATGCATTGCGGGCATTTCATATGCAAGCATACAAGGTGATTGTTGATTTGACTTGGCTTGAGAGACTGAGGGCTTCGGCTATATCTGTTTGTTGTTGGAACTGACAACCTCTTGTAGAATTTGATTAAACAACAAAAGACTCATCCTAGATCTTCTTCGAAATTTGTCTGAATTAAAGGTTGGGTAAAGACCACAATAATCTTTACCTTTCTATTTCTTCTTATGTATTCCCAACTCGAAGACGAACCATCATGCTTCCCTTCTTTTCTCATCCAATTTCCATTGATTGATCTTATTCGTCATTATCAAGGGGCCATGCACCTAATCGTCACAAATCACTATGAAAAGATGTTCTTAGCTCGTTTTAGGTGAGAAATGACAATGGTATTCAAATTGAGAGGGCCAGGATGAGTGGACGTAAAGATAGAAGACATATTAATTTATAGGTGTGGAGTTAATATGTGGCACAATGATGATGATATATTGCTGAGTGGATGATTTGTTGGATGTTTGACAAGGTGTTTTGTTGACTTGTTGACTATTGCCTTATTTCTTGTTAAAGCGTATTTTTGTGGGATGTGATTTCTTTAATAGGTATCAACAGCTCAGATGTCATCAATGTCATTTTCAACACCTTTGGATGGCTGACCTTCTGGTGACTTCTTTATACCATCCATTTGCCTAGGGTTTGAGGATGTATCATTCATTCATTCATCTCTTTCTCTCTGTGACCTTTGTTATTCTCTCGTCTTTTTCATTCACTCAAAAAGACAGAATGCCTTGTGTTGATCTGTTAGGAAAAATTAGCCATATAGATCTTGAGTAATTTGTATATGTTGAGGGTTGAGTTCTTGAGTGAACATTTGTATAGATCAACATGCTTGTTGATGTAAATCTTGAATGATTCATACTAAGTACTCGAAAAGTGTATCTTGGATGTTTACTTTGGTTCCAATTCTTAATATAGTGGTTCCTTCTGGTGGTAGAAGTTCAAAAGAAGATTAGGAACTTTTAAGTTCTGAACCTCTTGACTTATGGCAAAAAATCCTTGTGTTTCTTTTGTTTTCTATTACTTTTGTGCTTTACAATTTAGCAGTTTGTTGTTAGAAGTGCCTACTATTTTGAACCTAATCTTACCAATAGGAAATAGATGGTATCCAAGTTGGCAATCCAATTGTAGGGGTGGATATATGAAATCTAATCCATTGGTTAAGTAGGGGATGAAATTTTATCATGTTAGAAAATAATATAATTAGAATTCAAATGTTGAAATGAGGATTAGGGAATATGATCCAACAGTTACAATGAGATGAAAATTCTATATTGTCAGATTTTTATTTATTGATTTTTTTTCTATTTTTTAACCCAACTTCAAAAATTTTAGGTCAATTTGTATATATAGATCTTGTTTGATCTACATTATTTTTAAAAATTATTTTTATCTCTCTTCTTTTTAACCATGTATTTTTCAATAAAAAAATATTACACGCAAATTCAAAATATTTTCTTATTTTTTAATCACACATTTTTCATTAATCTACTATTTCAAAATGTATTCTTTATATAAAATGGAAAACGAACAGGCTCATATACACCAAAAATAGATTAACTTAAAAATCTAGTAGTATCATATGATATTTGGAGGGAGTCGCTCTACAATGTCATACGAAATCCACATTCGTTTATAAAAGTTTATATTAGAAAATATGGATCATGAGTCACTTATGTGGGGTGACCCGACCCACAAAATATCAAAATGGTTGGAGGGAGTGATTTGAATTTGGAATTCAAATCCATAACTCCCTATAACCTCTCATAAAACCACCAATTGTTTTGTCTAGCAATGGAGAGAAAAAAATATGGTAGAAAATGGTGAAAATTCGCATGGAAAATATCTTCAAAATTGAAAGGCACCTAGAACCGCTATTTTGACATGAAAACTCACAAAAATTGGCACTTAAATTGTGACTAATAATCATTTCTATTGTGATTGGGACCATTGGAGTGCAAAAAAATTACAAATTTGAAGTTTTGGTAATTCAACCATTAAAAAATCTTGAAATTCATAATTTCAAATAAGCATCTTGACTCAAAATTCATGTTAAAATATGTTTCGAATTACTTTATTGGTATCAGAGCCAAAAAGTTTAAATTCTTGCTGTAATATATGATTAAATATGCCATTACATGATACAATTGAGTGATGAATTTTATATGTAAAGTTTTGAAATCTTATATGGTCTTTAATGATATCTTTTTATAATTTACTACTTTTTATACATTAATAATTATGCAGTAAAATTAGTATTGTTAGAAAGTTATTTTAATAAGATTTCCAACCATATAAAAAACTTAAATTTTGGACTTAAAACAAAGAAGTTATGAGATTTTGAAGTTTGGATGTAAATTTGAATTTTTACATGAAAATCAGTAAAATTCGAAACTTCATCACGATAACTTTTCTAAACTATGTTTCATGTCTCATTTGCTATGGTTGGATAGATCTTCCCAATACCTTTTCAATGATATAAAAATCATCAATTTTGGCCTTAAAATGAAGAAGTTATGATTTCTCGAAGTTTGGTTAAAATTCTGAAAATGTTGCAAGTTTTTTTTTTGTCATGTTGANTTTTTTTTTTTTTTTTTTGCAAGAAGATTGGTAATATTCAAAATTTCATTATATGATAACTTCTTCTACACTATGTTTCATGCTTTTCATTTGGTATGGTTGGACAGATTTTCTCAAAACCTTTCTAATTATATAAAGATCATTAATTTTAACCTTAAAATAAAGAAGTTGTGATTTCTCGAAATTTGGTTGAAAATCTAAAATTTTTGCTTTTTTTTTTTGTTTTTGCCATGTTGACTCTCGGATGGATCTGTTAATGTCCCAAACGTGAATTTTAAGAAACACGTAGTGCGACCCTAACAACACTTAGACATGATGAATAGGTGTAATATGCGAAATTTAAAATATCTAACGAATTAAACAGTAACAAGTCACTTTTAATTCTTAACTAGATAGTTAAACATTCAAGTCAAATTATCTTAAGTTGAATTACCGTAGTTTTTATAATAAACAACAAATTCTAAAACACTAAAATAAACATTGGAATGATCACGGAGAAACCCAACTGGAAAAAATTTCGGACAATTTACTAGTCAATCCACTATAAACGAATTTAACAACTTATAGTCTACCAGACTAGATGACACGTACTATTTGATCACCCAACTGCACTTCTTACAGCTCTCCGTGGATTCTATACTTCTCTATACCAATCCTTAGCTGCTGTTACCAAAACTCTCCGTGAATCTGTTACCGTGCAGAACTCAAAGCCTTGTGAATTCTTTTATCTCCCCTGAATAACGAAAAGTAACCCGTTCTTCACAGACATGAACTCATTTCAACTTCATTCGATCTTCAAAACTCTGACAAAATGTAGAGGAAATGATTTTTGGTATTTGGATTATAGAACTAATATTTTTCTCTCAGAAGATCTCACATAAGATGAATGTTGAAAGCAGTAATAGGGTGGATTCACTCTCTAGACCTTTTTCTCTCAATATTCAACCTTAGAAAAACGTGCAGGCGAGTTCTGATATTTATATATAGGTCAAGAAACGAATGGGCCGAATAAAAAGCCTTAAAATCGCAAAATTAAATTTTCCAGACAACACTATCGCTCGAGCGAAGGCCCAGCGAAAGTCGAGCGAAAGCCTGTCGCTCAAGTGAAGGAGGGGCGGCGGTCTAACAACGATATTTCTGTTTTTGTAGCTCGAGCCAACCCTTAATGACAGTCCAGCTAAATTCGCACTGTTTTCCTCCTTGTTCCAAACTTGAAACCCTAGACGTACTAACTAAAATTTGAACAAATTGCACATTACTCTTTGAACTTTTAAATCCTATCAAATATATATATATAAAACTATCAAAAAATTAATTTACTTATATTGAAAGAATCAAGAATAATTCAAGAACCAATCTACAATTTTTAAAATTAAAATCAAGTTCCTCACACGTCCTGACTTGCAGGTTTCAACTTGTGTAAATTCTAAATTTTTTTAAAATCAAGAATATTTATTAGATGATATTCGGTTAGTGGGAGCTATTTTTTGAAGTGCTCTC
>CAIGRB010139380.1:15831-81034 GCA_903798255.1 Fraxinus quadrangulata | reverse complement strand
TTGAACATTGACTTGTCAACTTCATCCATGTGAACTCCATTACTTAAACCCTTGGCTCGTGTGACCTGACCAAGTGATTGCATGTCCTGGATCATATCATGCGCACTAAGGAAAATGAAGAAAATTTTATGCTCTACTAAATATACTTTTTAAATTTAAGATTATCTAACTTTTTTGTTTTTGTATTCTAAATTCACTAGTATCCTCGAGGCTCGAATCCATGCCAATAGTGGAGTAAAGGTTTCACTCTTATCACTTGAGCTAGACTTAAACCTCAACATTATATGACTTTTAGTGATTATATTCTTTATTTTATGTTTCTAATATTTATGCCCAATTTGTTAAAACTCATTTTCGATTCCCAGATATTAATGAAAGTACGGCTGCAAATCGTATATTAGATATAAAATTAAAAGTAAAGGTAAAAATTCGATAAATAAATAAGAGATCCCAACACAACAATATGAAACACATAGGGAAAAAAAAATATAACATCCCATTGATTATAATTAAAATGAAATTATTTGGTTACGAATGATTGTCTTTTTCATCCATCATAATGATTTTCAAGATCTTATGAACATAAATTGAAAAGTACTTAAAAACAAAAGGTTAAAGATTTAAAAATCATGAAAAGAATATTGAGATAAAACCGAAAAAGTTATCAAAGTTTGCAATTTGGCCAAATATTTTTATTTGTGGATGAACAAAGTCGAAGAAGTGAACTTGTGGATGCCAAAATTTGGTCAACGATGATAATCTTGTTGCATTGTAAAGTTGACAAAATACCCGCATAAAAGAAACTACACTACCATAATCGTGAGATGGTGACATTTTACTTTGATGCTTAATTTAGTTAAAGGTTCTTTCTAAAAGATGAATAGATAATAAACCGTTGAATTTCGAGTAGGTAACACTCATTTTATTCTTTGAGGTAGACCACTTGTTTATAGTCTTAGAACATGTCTTAAATTTGAGTTCTAAGTTCAATTAGAATACCCAATCCTTTGTTTTAATGAATGGAACTTATGTAACGTTAAGTCTCTTAGATTATTCATGATGTTAGTAAGTATGAGCTCACAAGACAAATTTGAGAAGGAATGATTGAAGCAATAGATATGTGGAAGCTTACACTTTCCGCGAACTTCAATTATTCTATATAAAGATAACCTTCAAGGTGAAGGAGACTAAATAGGAAGAAAATCGAGAAATTCATCGAAGAAGATGATTCTCCTTCTGCCGCAAGAAAAGAACGATTCAAACAAAATCGATGAAAATAGAAGCAATTCGATAACCTTGTTTGATGTCCATTTATATGCATTGAAATTAATTTATTGAGATAATTGTGCAATCGATATATATAACACATAACATTCATTGTCTCTAGCTAAGACGGTAGGACTCTACGAACAATCTCCAATTTTATTTCTTGTTATCTTTAATCGTCATAATTAAGCATCCTTTCTAGACTCAAAATTCTATTCTTCCCATTTCAAGAGTTCGATTAACATGTGTTTCCAAGAAGCAAAGTACATATACAAAAACAGTTTTTAAGAATTTAATTCCATTTATGTCCACTCTTTTATGATTACAAATATCAATTAAATACTCTTTTTTTCTTTTTTCAAAACCGGGTATTTGAATTAGTCATAAATTTAATTCTTAGACTCAAATTTTAAATTTCACAAGAAAGAATGTGATATGATTTCCATCTTGTATTTAAGATTCATCCTTCTAACCCTATCTAGAAATTAAGACAAAGATGCAGTTATAATTAGAAGTAAATAAATAATTATTCCTAATAAAGAGGAGCCTAACCACATTTCTAATTTCCCATATTATACGAGAAAGTTCAAAGTTGGGATTTTTAAGTTTTTAACACAATAATGTGACAGAATCAAAGCCTAAACTGCATACCAAGTAGCTGTCATCACTTGTAGCTTGTACTACAATTAATATAAATTCATAGGACAATTACATTGTACTTTAAACATATTCCAATTTTATCGAGTCCAACATACTGAACGAGTTGTATCCATTTATCTTATATATGTACGAAAATATTTGGTAAGTTATTGCATGTTAACCTTGCAAAACAATAACTTTGTTATCTTCTTAATTTGCTTATATAACACCACGCAATGAAGGCATAATGTGATATCTTTCTACATTCAAGGGATTCATCATTAATCTTTCCATTACTTATACAAGATTCTTCTCCTCATTCTTCCTCAATCAAACTTTGAAAAGCCAAACGAAAATAAGTACTTATTTTTGTTAAGCAATGGAAATCCATGGTCAAGAGCCGTGCCAGTCTGAAGCATCCAGTATTTCTGCTGCATCAGAACAAGCCCATGTCAAAAAGTATGCAGATGATGACAAGAGGAAGAACACAAAAATGAAGGAGAAAATTGAAGAAGGATATGATTCAAAGCCTGAGTTAACATCCGGAGTTGAATTGGATCTCAAACTTGCTGCCAACGATGAGTTGAGTAATAATAACAATAATGGTGTAGCAGCAGCAGCAGTCTCCAATCTTGAACTCAACCTGTTTAACTCGTTGAACTCGGATTCTTCTCCGGCGAGTGAGTCATCAAACGATGGCTCAAAACGTCGTTCTGAGACGAAAAAATTCACATGCAGCTTTTGCAAGAGGGAGTTTTCGACTTCTCAGGCACTGGGTGGCCACCAGAATGCCCATAAACAGGAGCGTGCACTGGCCAAACGTCGCCATGGGGTAGCGGAAGTGGCGGCGGCCACGCCTTTTGGCCACCATCCGGCCTATTCATTCTATCCCTACTCCACCTTGCCACAAGTCCCTTTTTATGGTAGTTTCAACAGATCCTCACTTGGGGTCCGACCAGAATCCATGATCCACAAGCAGTCTTATAATCCATATGGCATTCGTTTTGGCCATGAGAAAATTTCCAGGGCTTTTTTCATGAACCCTAATTTGCAGGGTTTATCATATAATCAAATCAATGGTGGATTTGGCCTTGAAAAGTTTGAAAAAAGGGCTTCAATTCTTGATTTAGGGCACAACACTATTGATCTTGATCATCATAATTCTTCAAGAAGCAAGGGGAATGAAGGCAACATTCAACGGCTGAGATTGGGTAGTCTGAATCAACACGATGATGAATCAGGCCTTGATTTGAATCTTAAGCTTTAATTGTAGTTTAGTTTATCTCTTTTTTTGAATCATTTCTTTCATTTAGTTCAGTTATGATTTGAAATTTAAATCACATTTATTTATTTTTATTAATACAGCCTCATGTTTGAAATTCAAAGCATGGTTTAATTTAATCATTGAGCATCATTATTATATTCCATTATGCTCTAAAATCTTTATCATGTTTCCATTACAAAATGAGGCTATTATCATTTAGTATAATAATTGTATCAATTAATTTTCTTTTCCTTTATTTAGAATTCAAATAAGACTTGGACCTAAGTTAGAAAAATTGATAATGAGAGCTTTAAGCTTATATAACACCAAAAAAAGAAAAAAAAAATAACTTTGCTATCATTTCTATCATTGTTAAAAGACGGAAATCGTGGTCTAATAAATGGTGGTTATATTGCCACCACAATTTTTATTTCATACACCACATTTTAATTGTAGTTAAGTTTTTCAATCTTTGCTCATTGTATAATTATTTCCTTAATTTTTTGCGTCGAGTTTTTATCTTCAACCTTTCATTAATTAATATTATCTCGTTATTGATGATGATTTATATCAAAATATTTTGTTTTTATACTTTGAAATATGCGGAATTTTATTATTATTTTTGAAATATGGTGGAAAAATAAGTTGCTTTGCGCCATTTCAACGAACTTTTGAACATAAAAGTGTTATCAAATACAAAATGTATTAACTAATGGAAAATTCGAGGATAACAATGCTATGAAAAATGGTTAGGGACATAAGTGTTATAATGAGGAAAGATTAAAAATCTTAAATGTAATTAAATTGTGGTGTTAGAAATAAAAATCGTGGTGTGAATATAATTACCCTTAATTGATGCTTTATACAAGATCTTTACGGTAACATTTTTAAGAATAATCTTTAAAAAATTTAAACAAATAAAATAATCACAGATATATAACAAAAATCAATATATGCCAACAAAATACTATTAGTATTCATTCACGAATGTACATTCGTCAGTGTTGTCTGTAATCTCATTGGCAACCATTGATGATGCTTCAATTGCCAATCATCAACAATTGTTTTTACTCGTATTTTTAATTCTTTGAATTAATTGTCCACTAATTTATTGATTAGCAAGCGATAATTACTTCGAGAGATGGATTGCTTGTTTAGACCACGAAATAAAATTCGATAATTTGTATAAAAATTTAGAAATACATGTTCTGATTAATTCGGTCGATACATGGATTCAGAGTTTTAAGGCATATAATTAAAATTTACACAGATTTATGTAATTAACTTAGTTAAATAAAATCAATTCGAACTTAAGAGAGATAAATTGAATATGTTAGAAGAATTCAATCGAGTACGTACACATAATTAATTATTTTAAAAATTGTGATTGAAGTCATGAATCTTAACACTTAAATCTTCATATAAAAAAAAATTCACTTTTATTGTTTTAGTATATTTAAAATAAAAACACACAAAAAACAAAACTATTTCTATTTGTTTTAAATCAAATTGAAGTATATTAGTTCTCGTGGAAATGATAATATGAGCTCTTACATCCACTTTATTACCAATTACGATCCGTAAATTTGTGGGATATAAAATCTACATAGATAATAAGGTCTAGTTTGATTACGATTGAACTCGGTTGATTAGGAATAAGATTCGAGGACGCATTGATTTTAGCATTATCGCAATTCATTAATTCTAGAAATGTCATTATTCGAAAATTACATTTAATATGAAATAACATTTTAAGGCTAAGACAAGGCTTATCTAAATTTAATTTTATTAAATTAAATATTTTTTTGAAACTTTGATTGTTTATATACTAGTACATTTTTTAATTTAAATTAGATAATAAACTAATAAAATAGTAATATCTGATAGTTAAATCAATTAACTTTTAAATGAATTACTTGTTACTATAAAGTTAA
The DNA here is from genome assembly GCA_903798255.1 of Fraxinus quadrangulata. Lineage (NCBI taxonomy): Eukaryota > Viridiplantae > Streptophyta > Magnoliopsida > Lamiales > Oleaceae > Fraxinus > Fraxinus quadrangulata. The sequence continues at coordinate 75,931 of CAIGRB010139380.1, read as the reverse complement.
TGTGCCCTTATTTGGTAGGGACTAAAATTTAGATTTAAACTAAGTCAAAGTTAATAATTAATTTTTAACCACATTTTAGGGGATTCAAAATTTTTCAATCACATATTTTATCAACTTTTATCAAAATCTTCTTTTAATTCCCACAAAACAAAAGCTATATATTGAATTTATTTGTTAAATTCATTTCAACATGAATAATGCGTATATGTAATATATATATACATTTTTGAAGAAGTAAATCTAATAATAATAATAATAAGTCATTACATGTTAGTTGGAAAATAAATACCCACCAAATTCATATATATATGTATATAAGTCATTCCAATAAGGGGATTGAGCCCGAGTGCATTGTATAACTCGAATCAATTTCATATCCATCAAGCAATATTGGCGAGTAAAATCCGATTAAAGTATTACAAGAAAGAAGAAATGTGACATGTACGAAACGAGACACTAAGGATACATTTGATAAGCAAAAGTGGAAATGATTTTCAATTCTACGTCTTTGGAAAATAAAAATCCATCAAACTCATATGAATTCACTTTCCATTAAAACAAAGAAAATGCAAATTAAAGTGGTTGTACCTTGTAATTCGATTTCCGTTTGAAGTCAAAATGGAATTCGTTTTTCACGGATATGATATTTATCATGAAATTCATTGCAATCAAATACGGCCTAAGAGCACTTTCAGCATAATTATAAATAACTTAAAATTTGTATTAGTTGGACAAGCCTCCACCAAGGTAACATGATGAAAAAAATAGAAAATATTTGAGTTCATTCTAGATTCAGAAGTTATATTGAGTAGACTTGAAGTCTTTTAACTCGAGCAAATTATTGTTTTTAAAATTCATTAGAGTTTATCAAAGCATGCCATTGACACACGTGTCCATTATGGACACGACTATGTGTACCATAATATGACCCAATAGGAAGGACACACGTGTTCATTATGAACACGGTTATGTGTACCATAATGTACACATGGCATTTTCCAAATAAAAATAGCGTGGGCCCCACCTGTGTCTGACAGACTCCTGTGAACCATTTTCCAAGTAATTGAAGCACTTCACCAATTACCTTTTGGGTTGAGCGGTGTAGACTGTCCCTTACCCAATTGTAGATCAAAGTGCCACGTAAGGATCCAATAGAGATTCCAATTTCAATATAACCCCCCTTTTTTTTCTGTACTTTCTCAGCCACCGGTTTCAGTTTCTGCGTTTACATTCATTTAACGCTTTCACGTCTTTAACTCTGTTTTCTCATCTAAATTCATTCTTCGTTTTTAATCAATTCATTGTCAATCATGGACGACGCCAATGGTAAGCCGTTTGTAAAATTTGAACTGTTTAGTAGTTTATGATTGTTGTGTGAACGTATACATTTGTGGTATCAATTTTTTTTTATTATTGAATTTATTTTGTGTTTTCTGTGGAATGTTTATGTCCGTGATTAGTTGCTGATATGGAACGCCTTATAATCTGCTTAATTTGTCATTGGATTAGCCGTGGAATAATCCAGATCAACGAATACGTAGAAATCAATTAAACTAAGTGGACTTATTTCAAGTTCTTCAACTCCTTTGGAAGAATTTCTCATTAGTTATGATTTGCCAGTCAATAGAATTTGGCTTCAAAAAATCGCAATCCCACAATCGCTTTTTGCTTTAATTCATAATTGCACTATGGATCTTACATATTTACTTGATATAACTAGTCAAACACTACAATGTAGGCGATTGCCATGGACTTAGCTTCAGTTTAGTCAGATATCTTACAGTTGGTGACTTGTGAGATTTAAAGAAACTGGATGGTGGTGGGTAATTGATCTGATAATTTGATTGTTCCAATGTTGTTCCAATGGCTAATCCAAGATGCTACAATGTACTCACTTCAGGCTCCATTGTGGATCTTGGATAAGTCATTTACCATAGATAGAGCTATTGGAGTAGGAGGATATGGCCGTTTTACCTGCCATATAATGCTATGTTCCCAATGGCTGTTCTGGGATGATAACTATGGCTATATAACTTATTTGCATTATAAGATTTCAGTAACATTTTGAATACACCTCAAGACTGCGTGACTTATTATTTCTTAGTTACATCCGAAACTTGTCCGTGGCAAGCAATTATAGTTTCTACCTTAATCCATTTACTTTTATTTAGCCGATCACTGTATTCTGACAAATTTTTATTATAGTGCAATTTTTCCATCTACAATGTTGTACATGAAGTCCATACATTACTTACAAGTTCGATGTCATTTGCTGACTCTCCTTTCTTTGTTTATTAGTTGTTGAAGCTAATGATGGAACTATTTCCGTTGCTTCTGCATTCGCTGGGTTCCAGGAAGGTAAATCAGTTCCTTGTTTACAAATGGTCTTTCCTTTTTTTTGGTTTAAGCAGAACAAAATATTTGACAACTGTTTGCAGCATTGTTTATTTGAAGTCCATATGCATAGCCATTAAAATGACTTTTTGAGGTTCAAATTAGTGGAATTTTGTTGTATGTAAACCTCACATTCAGCGGAGCCCGGTAAAAAAATTTAATCGGCAGAATATAAAATAAGAAACAAGTCCTTATGTGAAAGGGGTAAAATCTCCTTTACAGGGTACATCAATAACATAGTATTATATATCATTTATGCCCTCTGGGCACCTTTAAATAGAGACCAGATAATGTGCACAGAGGAAGAAGTAATAAGATAACTATTAATGGTATCACTAAGGCAAAAGGAAGGCCAAAAGGCACTGAATGGATGGTTACAAAGACAACAACCTTATCTTAACTGTGTTGCAGGGGCACTTCAACTAGGGTGGCATATTCGTGTCTTTTCGTTAGATACCAGCACTTCTCAGCAATCTACCAGTCATTTTTCATTTTTTTTAAAATCAAAAATATTATATATTTGTAAATCGAGCTATTATTAAATAACAAATGGGTACCATTATTCAAAAGATTTCAATAAAAGTAAATTTTAACTATATAAGTGAATAATTTTAAAGAATTTAATTAACAAGTCAACTATATATCGTGTTAGTATTTTTTTGAANGGGGGGGGGGTTGAGAAACAATTTATATAGTTAACCTTATACATACTCAGGATAAGGTTTTCTAAGTCCATTTGATTTGTTTTCTTCCATTCTCGTCTTGAATATCTTGACTTCTGTTCTTCATTTTTATTTGAGTTCACTTTTCTTTTGATGTACCACCGTACTTTTCATTATGTCTCCTATAATGTAAAATGACTTGGTTAGTGACACCTGCTGTGAGCGAAAGAGGCACCTTTGGTGTATTAAGTCTAATTAGTATCCTGTATCCACTTCTTTTAGATTGGCTACCGTGAAAAGAGTCTTGCTCCAGAAAATCACTCCCCGATTTCACACATACAAAACTGATGAAATAGCTTGAATAAAATAGAAGTTGGAAGCCGGGAATCATTTTTCTTCTTTTCTCGCAATATAGAATAAGGTTTTGAAATAAAATTATAATAATATCATGACTCATGAGCTAATGAAATGCACTATGCATCACATTTTGATCTTGTCAACCGACTATGCACCAAAATTAAGCGAGCACTATCAGTGAGTATCATCTTATATTTTACACATCAAATTTTCTGGAATTAGTTCTTTCAGTGAGGGTATTTATTGTTACATGTTTATGCAGCAAACTTTCACCTCACCCACTTACATAAGGTGTATAACTGGAATCTAGAAACTTCAGTAACTTGAATACTACGTAACACGGAGAAAATCTATAACAAAAAATAGGATGGCATGTTATTTCTTTGATTCCTTTGTAACGGATGATTATATATTTGGTTGGGTGTTCATGCAGGATAGACTAAGGGTTTCCAGAAATTATAGACATAAAAAATTGATGATTAATATTCTTATATGCATTTGTGATGGCTACAGCTGTTCAGGATAGAGATCACAAATTCCTGACTAGAGCAGTTGAAGAAGCTTACAGAGGGGTAGAATGTGGGGATGGAGGTCCATTTGGTGCAGTTATTGTTTGTGATGATGAAGTAGTGGTAAGCTGTCACAATATGGTCTTGAAGCACACGGATCCTACTGCTCATGCTGAGGTTACAGCAATTAGAGAGGTTAGAATTGCAGCCATGTTGCTGTAAAACGTCTATAGATATTTGTTACACATTTTCCCGGCAGTGTTGGAAACTAATTATTATCTGGTTTATTTTGTACATAGCTTTTGGCATTTATCTTAATGTAACTCTTGCTGTCTTGACTGTTTAATTTATAGAGTTCATGCTCTACATAATTCAATAATCGTGTGTTCATTTTTTTCTTTTTTTTGAAACAGAATTTATGCTCATAGTCATAGTTAAATATTGGCTTTCAGGCATGTAAAAAGTTCAACAAAATTGAGCTATCAGACTGTGAGATATATGCATCTTGTGAGCCATGTCCCATGTGCTTTGGCGCCATCCATCTTTCCAGAATAAAGGTTCTGTGATCTATTTGTTTCTTCTTTTCGACCTTTTTCTCTTAGTCTTACAAGTTAAGCATGTGTTTCAGCATTGAAACGATGTCCTTTTCCATTTATGCTCCCCTTTTTTTTTTCAGAGGTTGGTATATGGAGCCAAAGCTGAAGCTGCTATTGCCATTGGATTTGATGATTTTATTGCGGATGCCTTGAGGGGTACCGGGTTTTACCAGAAAGCTCACTTGGAGATCAAGAGGGCTGACGGTAAAGAGGCCATCATAGCAGAGCAGGTATTTGAGAAAACAAAGGCAAAATTTCAACTGTATTGAATTATTAATCTCTTTTCTACAAGGGAAATGTATAGAATCCTTTGAACTTGACCTCAAAATTTCAACTGTATTGAATTATTCATCTCTTTTCTACAAGGGAAATGTATAGAATCCTTTGACCAGTTGAACTTGACCTCCATTTTATAACTCTTTTCATTTCCTTGTAGAATTTAAATTTAAGTATGTTTTGTTTTTACTTTTGTTGTTTTAATGGTTTATGGAGGATAGAATGAACTAAAATTACCTATTTTTTCTACGCCTCGAGCATGTTTGGTACGTAAAATTAGGCAACATGGAATACGATAACACGTGATAGTGTGAAATGAAAATTCTTATTTATTTTTACTCTTCAAATGTGTTTGGAATGTTAAATTAGATAACATTCAATACGATAGCGAACATGGTCTGGTTTGTGAACATTTCTCCCTTTTCACCTTTCTTCCCCTTGACTACTTGATATAATACAGATAATGAAAATGATAGGGAAAAGAGCAGCTAAAATTACAATAATTAGAAAAAAAAAAAAGGTAATAAAGTAGAAAATCCATAATAATTTGGTGTATTTATACATGTTCGAATTTGGAATAAGTTTGGCACGAAACCTTATCTCGCCCTGCATATAAATCGGAAGGAATAATAAAAAATTATTATTCAACTATTTTTTTATTTCTGTGAAGAATTCCAAGAAGGAAAATTGAATTGTCAATATTGTTACATTTTGGAGGGCTATGGAATGAAGCAAACATATCCGACTAATGTTTTAAATCGATTAATCTTGCAATCTCAAATTGGACAATAAATTTTTAAGCCAAAGACAATTGCCAAATATATTTAACATTGTACAATCCAAGCCATGGATAACGAGTTGATATCTGCTAACTCCATTTGGCTGTCACCCCTTTCAAAATTTGACATTTTGTTGTTGAGTTTCAAATAGTCAATGATAAGATGTCATTTCAAACGTTATATCACTTATTAATGTGTGAACGGTTAACTATTCGAAACTAATACTAAAGTGTCGAAATTTTAATAATAAACAACAAAAGGAATAACAAGTAACTCTAAAAATCATGATCTCCGAGACTCGTAGAATTTGTAAATGGAGAAGATGGGAATTTGTGAAATGAAGGATGGACATAGATCGCCTACCCTCGTGAAAGGAACACTAGCAAAGAAATTTCAATTCTAGAACAAATCATTTATCTTTTTGATGTGACAAAAGTTGAAGACAATAAATCATTTGCAATCCGAATCGATCTAGAATTCTCAAGTGCTTTACAAGAAAAAGAAAAAAAAAAATTATTAGAACCAACTAGATTTTAATTTCATGAAAAAAAAAAAAAAAAGAGAGAGAGGAAAAATCAGTGTATATTTTGTATGTAAATTTTAGCTAATTAATAAATTACAAATTAAAAGAGATCGTAATCTTACAAGAAAATTTAAAATTAAGCAATCTCCGTATCCAACTTGGACCCACAAAATTATCATACAAAAGAGATTTCTACCTTGTGGAGTATAAAGTTAGAGATAATGATGTACTAGAGCTAGTTGCCAAATAACAAAGTAAACTACTCAAAAGTTCAACAACTTCCTATTTCATGATAGATAACATAAGCACAATGCATACCATTTTGTTTGACAAAATGATATTGCGTGGTAATAATTCCATTCCATTAACTGAATTGACAAACCATAACCCTACATATCAAGTTCTCGAATGAGCATTTCCCCACTTCATATCTCTGGTTATGTTCTGATCTGTCGTGTTTTTTACTTGGACTGAGTTTTCATATAGAGATAACAACGCCGGTAACTGAAAGAAAGGATGTAAAAAGTATAGAACGTATTCAAAATTTTGAGAAAAGTTACACAAGAAAAGCGTGTGGAGGCTGAGTCTGAACCAGCCAGCATCGTTCTTAAATCTGAATGACTGCCACAGGTTCTCTACATCATAAAAGTTCATAACTCTGCTCATAAAGAGAAGGGAATGCGGTGTTTCGCTTTGGTTCTCATTGGTCCCATGTACTGAATCAGCTTCCATTTGTAGCCAATATGCTAATAATCAAAATCACCAATCTACCACCACCACCACTTCTGACCTCGTAATCCAAGAACACGGAACTTCCATTCACTTCTTTAATGGAACAGATCCGAACCCCTGATTCTACAGACACGCATAATGGATAAATATAAATATCTCCATATATCCATCTACGGCTGCAGGACTAAACAATTCATAAGATTAAGGAGCTGGAAAAAAGAATTCAATGGCATAACTATTTAGGTATATAATTTGTTTCCAACAGTGTATATGCCCTTCGATTCTGACAATGCATCCCAACATTTCATCAGAACTTGTAGCCATCCTGGCTGACCATGGGTTTGTCCGTGTAGAACTCTTCTAACCTAAGCATCACTGCCACATCAGGTCACTTCGTGCTCTCAACTTGGAGCTGGTAAAGTGGAAACACCGAAGAGCAACAAGCTTATGCAACTCTTTACAATTTCGCAATCAGAGCTGGATGTTTCAATATGCAATTAAGCATCCTTGTGGGATTTTCATATTCTCCAATAAAAAAAGAGTTTAATATTGAGTATCAATCAAGACCATGGTCACACCATAAAACTCCAAGCATTAAGAGAGATGACTCCAAATATCAGCAGTTACATACAACGGCAGTGTTTGCAGAGAGAAGAAAGCCAGCGAAAAAGGAAAAATGCATTCACTAATGCATAATTTGAAGAACAGATAGCAATTATAGCATTTAATTATATGAGTAAACTACTAGTCCATGTCAATTCCGATGTACATATGAAACAATCCCTCACGGACTTGGGGAGACATGCAACTCATCAAAGGCCTAACGATTAGAAGTATTATTCAGCAACCCAAATTAAAAATCTAAACGGAATCGCACTTTCTCATTTATCAAAGACAAATGAATAAATATTCGACTAACCCAGGAGTCAAGAAAATTAAAGAGCCAGCAAACACTTCTACCCAAGAAAGCTGTCCATTAACTCCCCATGGACCTGAGCTCCTCCAACTGTGCTTTAATCTGATCCTGCACCAACTCCAACCTCTTTGAAAACACCTCCAATTCCAATATCTGCTGCTTCCTCCATTTCTCATCAATGAACCTCTCCCCACCTGTCACTCCACTAAAACCCAAAGGCATGGGACTCAAAGCCAACCCAAACCCACGGTTTCCGTGCAATCCATTCCCAATCAAATTCATTGAATTTCCCAACAACTCCTTGAAAAAGGGCGACAAACAGCTCTTCACAGTCTCCTCAATCACGTTAGTTATTGATGCTGGCATCCCCATGCCTATAGGAGTAGCCATTGGGGTGACCACGCCCACTCCCACCGATGGTTGATTAATTTGAGTATTACTTGTGAAGGCATGCTGTTTTTCCTCGACTTTCACAGCTCCAGCTCGGTTTCGCTTCCTGGATCGGGGCGTCTTGCTACTTCCATCGAAGCCATTGGGGTTGTTCGGGTTAGGGCTTTGATTGCCAACAAAATTGGAGTTACTAGGATCATTATCGTCAAACCTGGCCTCATCAATCGCGGCAGCACGAACGATGGAGCCGTTGACTCCAACACTGTCGCCCCAAATTTTACTGGAGATTTCAAACGTTGCCTGATCGTGGGGACTCTTGAAGGCGTGATCTTTGCCGGAACCAGATTTACTGATGACGTTTCGATACTTCTTCTTGAGCCTCCTCAGCTTTTCCACAAGCTGATTCTTATTGAAATCAAGCTGCAGCTTATCCTTGATCTGGTCATAGAACACCGTCGTATCATGGTGGTGCGATGAACTCTGTGGCCCACGCTGAGTAGTATACTCCAGAAACCCCTGCAACAGCTCGATTTCATCCTCATCAGTCCAAAGACGCTGAAACAGCTTCCGTGACTCGTCGGGGAAGGCTATAGCCTGCGGCTTCCTGGTGACGCCAGTTATGACGTCATCAGGAATATTATGCTGCTGATGTTGTTGCTGCTGTTGTTGGTGGTGGTGCTGATGCTGGTTCACACGAAAATCTGGTACATCAGCGACGGCAACGGTGACTTGAGCGGCGGAAATGGAAACAGGAGGCCGATCAACAACAGACGCAGTAGCGGGAGAAGAGGATGCGGAATCCTCGTCGACGTCAGCCTCCAGATAGACATCTTCGCCGTGGTCAGAGCTGTCGTCATCATCTTCATCATCGAGAAGGTCTTCATCTTCGTTGTAGAGGGCGTTATTGGGGTCTTGGGTGGAGGCCATGAGGGAGCGGTGGAGGGGCGGAGGGCGATTCGATTGTGACTAGGGTTGGGGCCAGAAGGTGGGTTGTGGTTAGGTAAGGCGTTTAGGTTGGGGGAATTGAATGGGTTCATAAATTGCGTCTTTATTGGTTGCGTGTTAGGCTGGCTAAGATCGGGTTCGGGTTCAATGGTTCACCACGTGCCGCTGGCTGGCTAACCAACTCCCAATTACTAATTAAATAGAGTAGTTTTATTTGTGATTAACACCGGTCTAGATAAAAGCATTAGAGATATTAAATTACAAATTAAATTAAATGGACATGTAATTTCACTTTTAATTAAATTTATTTATATTGCTTTATTTGATTAAATAAACTTTTAATATCCATTCACATGCACAATTGAGTAATTAGGGATGTTTGAGAGAATTTTTGTTTTTACTTCCTCCTGTAGAGGAGGAGATTTCTGAGCAACTTTTGAAAAGGAAAACGGAGGTTTTTAGACTCAAAAGCTGCTTTGAGTGTTTAGCTAATTTTATGAAAGTATTTTTTTTAATTAGAAAAATTTTTAGAGAAAATTGCACTTCTAAAATATAAAGCTCTTTTATGGCCTCATGGTACGATTTTTGAAAAGTAAAAAAAAAACCTTTTAAGACGCAAAAACTAGTTTTGGATTCGTTGGCTAATTTTATGAAAATGTCTCTCTAATTAGAAAAACTTTCGGAGAAAATTGGTCAAATATAACTTTTTTAAATAGTACTTTCGAAATATGAAGTTCTTTTGAAAATTAGTTTGTAAACAAAAATTAAAATAATTTCCTCTAAAAACACGTGTACAGAAAGTAAAAATAAAAGCAAAAATTATGTCAAACGAACCTTTAGAAGAAGCAAAAATAGAAGTAAAAATCATGTGAAACAAGCCTAAAGTTACATTTCTCTATAAAATCTCTTTTATCCATACAATAACTTCTACAAAATTATCTAAATATATTTAAAAATAATTTTTTTATCTTAAAAATAATTTTTTAACTTAATTCCCACCAAACAAACCTTTAGTAGCTGTATAAATGTGTGTAACGAATTCAAATATTATGTCATATGTGCTGATTTGGTTCGAACCAAAGCTAGCTAAGATACAAGTCAAGTTAGTCAAATTTCACTTTTTATTACGTTTTCAGATTATAAGTTGATCAAATTTCGACTATTTTTAATCATTTTTGAACCGCGCACGTCTAATGAATTCTCACCATTAGTTAGAAAATTTAACTAATAATAAAAGGAAGAAAATTGATATAAAATTAGATTTTTGCATTATTCAAAATTAAAACTTCGCCTTATCCTTCCTCCCCAATGCCCATGGCATATATTTTCTCTTTGATGATCCCTTTTTGATTTCTTGAATCAATTAGAACCACACAGAATCAAAACCAAACAAAACTGAATCGCAAATTCTTTTCCTTCGAAAAAAAAACATTCAAGAAAAACTGAAGAACACAATAGAATCCTTCAATGGCGTCAGCAATAACCAGATCTTCCTTTACTTTCAATCTTTCCAAATCTCCTTCCTCTGTAGGTAAACTCAAACCACTGCCCACATTCCTCAAATTTGAACCCATTTTGTACAGACGCCCAAATCCCATTTTCACTGTAGTTAAGTCAATTGATGTCTCCAAAGAAGACAAACAACCAATTTCAGAAACAACCCAGGATGCGGAAACAGAGGAGTCTGAGGTGAAATTTGATAAAAGAAGGTTAGAGGAGAAATTTGCAGTGTTGAATACGGGAATATATGATTGTAGATCTTGTGGGTTCAGATACGATCAAGCTACAGGGGACCCTTCATATCCAATTCCACCTGGGTTTCCTTTTGATAAGCTTCCTGAGGACTGGAGGTGCCCAACTTGTGGGGCTTCCAAGAGTTTCTTCGAGAGTAAGAGTGTGGAGATCGCGGGTTTTGCTGAGAATCAACAATTTGGACTTGGTGGTAATGCACTAACCTCTGGCCAAAAGGCTGTGCTTATATATGGTGGTTTGTTTCTGGGATTCGTTTTCTTCTTGTCTGGTTATTTTCTTCAATAATTAATTACCTGATGAAATATATTGAAATTTGGTATAGTTTGATAGTAGTTTAAGAACACTCTTTCCCACCCCAAAGCAGAGTTATTCATCTTTTGAGCCGTAATAATGTTTTTCTGAGAATGATGGGAATCTGTATTATTAGTATACATTAGATATGAGTCCTCTGCTTCTTCTGAGACGTACCTCGGGAATTGTTTAGTTCTTGTTTGGTATGCAACTCTATAGACAAGACTATACATTATCATCACGATTGAGATTCCGGCTTTTCCGTCTTCCTCGATATTATCCATTGTTAAGCAATCTTCTCCACCAAACACGCCATAAGCATTGCATTGTTAGTATTCAACCATATTAAAGAAGAAAGGCAAGTAGAATCTTGTCTATTTATACCATCTACTCCTTGTGTAATACTGCATATCAAACACAATCCAAGGGTCAAGAATTCTGATACTTGTGTCATTGGAAATGTTTTATCTTTGCAAGCTAAATTTGACAATCCGTGGCTATTTCTCGTACAAATTTGTGTCTCGATAGAATTTTGGGACAAAATGATGAACTTTGCGTACTCTGTCTCATATGCACAAAGATTAGGCAGTCACTTCTTATTACAATGAGCTTACCCTGTACTGGTGCTGCAGCAGCAGTAGATAATTTTTTCCATGTCATTTTTTTATGAGATGCATCTAGGATTATTATCTTCATTCTTACAACATATTTTTGGGTTTCTTCCAATTATAAATTGAACTGTCCAAACTCGGATGAACATCCATATCCCAGTATCTTATTTGCTCTCATGTAACCGTGTGGTTATCACATTGGTGGACAAACGAGAGAAATTTCTCGATACCCACATTCTTCTTCTTGTTGGTTTTGTTTAATATCTAATCGGGCTTGGTAAGTGTATTCAGGAGAGCCAAGTTTCACTCGAATACACAAGTACATGTATGGTATATGTATTTCATTTGATGAAAATCTTCCAATTCGCTTTGCACTTGCAGATACTTTTATTGGAGCTTCTTCTTAGTCTTCAACGAGTTTAAATATTTGTCCGAACGACAAAAATATACTTTTAACAAATTTAATATTATTCTGAATTTACTTAAACCGATTATTGTTTTTTTTTTTTCCTCCCATTTCATTGTCTCTCTTGAAATGAGAAATGTTGTGTTTTGACCGTGTCTTAAAATAAATTAAGTTTATGTTTATATAAATTACTTATTTTAAAAAGAAATTCTTACCTTGTTATCAAAATATGTAATTTTTTAATTTATTACTTATAAATAAGATAGAATAACCTACCTAAACTTTTTATGAAAACAAGATTTCACTACAAAATAATTCAAACTTAGACAAACATGCCCACAAGTTCTTTCTCGTAGAACTCACAATGGGAAAATAGGCCTTCTTGATGGTCACAATTTGCTTAATACAAACATCTTATCAAAATCTACGCAAATAAAGAAAGGAAACACAATCATAGGCAGGCAGCACTTTGCTCAATGGGACAGTATCGAACTAGACAACTACCACAACCCACCACCGCTGTCACCTGCAAAACATTACATTTCATAAAGGTAACAGTGGAAAATATTCCTGGAAAACAATTTTAAGGTAAATATTTCACATCGAAACATGGGGAATCTTAAAAAAGTAAAATCCTTCACAGAAAAAAGGGTAAGGAAAGAACAAGGAACCACTGTTACACTGTTTCCAAGAAAAGTTAACCAACATTACATGAATAGATTTTGCAACATTGAGTCTGTATATAAAACGTGTGGACCCAAAACATAGAAATCCACATCCCTGAAAAGTCTTTGCTGCATAATTGCATCGTATCCCTGGAATATTATAGTAAAATGAAGGCTGGACTTAAAACTCTCCAACACCTCTCCATCACTCCATACGATATACTTTTCCAGAGAAACCAATACACAAGCAGCCAACTGGTACCCAAGATCTCCATTTCCAACTTCGAGCAGGTTCCCAGAGTGGGTTTGCACAAGTCTGAACCTGTCAACTTTGTTAGTCAGGTTGTTTCTGACCTAAATATAAACTGAAAGGACACCACTCTACATATATATCATCACTGCTGGAGTCCTGGACCCAGTTTATTTTGTGGTGCCTTGGTTTTGACCTGGTAAACCTTCTTCAATTGTCTCTCATTTCCTGCAGCAGTTAAAGTCTGTTCTTGGTCAAAATACATCACATCATTCCCTCCAGCAGGTCTGCCAATCCATTTAGGAGGTGGCGATGGAATTGGACCCTTGTTTTGCGTGAGTTGCTGGTGTGCATTTGGTATTTGACCTGAATTTGGTGACCTAGTTCCGACACCATCTTCTATAGTCAAATTATAGATGCCATTTCTTAAATCATGATATAGCTCCTGACTTGGTTGTATCTTGAAATTTTGCCTGTTTTGTACATTGTTGGAGGAGAGACCATATCTAGCACCTTCCATTGGTCCTCGAGGATTGAACTTTCCATGTAGAAACTTTGGATCATCCCAATAACCTCTTCCTTCCACATTTTGACCAGCTCCCCAGTCATACCCAGATTGACCAGATGTTCTAGGCTTGTTTTGTTGATGGTTTGAAGAATTATGATAAGATGTTCCATTGGAAAAGCCCCTTTCATAGCCAGGCGGTCCAGCTGGCCTCGGTCTGTTCGCTACACGGTTGCCATTCGCATTGTGATAAGTTGCCTGCTCTGAAATTCCATAGTCTGTGTGATTGGATTTAATGTTCAGTGTGTTATGAACCAGACGATAAGCAGCTCCTCCCAATGTAGGACCAGATATTGCCCCAGATGCTTGTGGCCTGTGAAACAGAAGCAATCAATGAAGTGCTATAATTCCATTGTAGCGTAATAAATCACCATCGCATTTTTCAAGCAAGGTAACAATTTACTATCAAATTCCGGAATTGGTAAGTCAACACTATCTGTGTAAATTCTAATACCTTTCTCTGCCTAGCATACGCCTGCCACCATTGTCTTCGTGCCATAGTATAGGGAACGGTTTTATGTCCGTAGGTCTCACAACCTGCAGGTAAAGTATAACGGACTACATCAGAGTAAAGCTAAAGAAACTTTATTGTATACAAATATACATCTTCAAAGAAAACCAAAACCACCACTCTAGCAGAAATGGAACATAAGATGGACATAAGAATTAGTAATCTCTACAACCAACCAGCCCTAAATGGACATGGTTGGGTAGGTAATCACTGTTGAAGGATGTACTATTTTATGTGATAGCAGTGATCCAAATTCCCAATTTAGGTATGAACATCATAAGAGCAAATTATTATTGCTAGCTAAATAAGGCCAAACCTTATCTACTCTTGCATCTTCAACAAAAGAATGCTACAAATAATATGAGTAGCTAAAAAAATGTTACATACCTTTTCGGGTAGGACTGCACCTTTAGGAGGTTCTGGGATGTGTACATGTGGAGTTGGATAAAGATAGGTAACGTTTCTGCAAAAGAATGATACATTATCTTGAGGAACTCAAAGATTACATACTACACTATCTTCCGCCTTTTCTTTTCCTGTAGGCAGCTGAGGGATAGTGTAAACTTACAGAACTTGATTATTCATAATGTCTTCCAATTCATTGATTGGGGAAGGAACTACTTGTTTCAACCCATTCCGCTTGGTCAAGCAAATAAATCCATTCATTCCACCACTGGCAAAGTTGAAAAACAAAGAAGAGATCATGCACCAAACGCAAGCAGGCAATTAATTAACATGGTTAAAAACTGAAAGCTAGCTAGATTGACTGAATAAACCAACCTGACATTCGTATCAATTCTCCCTGGCAACTTCTCCATGTCAGAAAGTTGATAGTACGAGGTAATTTGGGCAGCCAAAGGATGAAGAGGATGGACATATAGTAAATCAAACATCACGCTATTCCGAAATTGTTCTTCCTCCTACAAAGAAAAATGTGAATTGCCATGGCTTTTCTTCTGCTCCCTTTTCTCAAGTAAAGAACATATTGATCATGCAGCAAACTAAGCTCAAGTCCCTGTACATCAAGATGACATCTTGATGTAACTTAGATGTAATTTTGTTCAGCATCTTGTAGCAGTTTAAGCCGCATAAAATACGGACTAAAAACATTCCACCTTTAACTCAACTCTTTTGGTTTCAAACATCAGAAAAGGATTAAGCATCATCTAAATACTCCCAAACAAAACAGCCCTCAGATTGACCGCGAAGGTTTTCAATTTACAGAGTATTTGAAGGAAAAAGGGAAAGATATGACCCAAAAATTACAGAATACAATGATTCCCGATGTAGAAGGAAAAGAACAAGTTTTATAACCTCTTATACTTTCTAGTGTTTGTAATCATCAGAAGAACACTTTTGCAGAAATATCTTTTGTAAGCTTTGTTATAAGATTGATACATAGCTTTGTGATATGAAGTTTACAGTAGCAATTCTCTCGGAGATGGGAGCACATTCTGCAAAAGCGAGTTTCTTCTTATTCTGAGGTATTTACATTTGCGTATCTTGCTAGCTCCTTTGAAAGGCCCAAGTAAGTTGGGGTAGATGTAACAGTGATGTATTTCTGCTTGAACCTTAGTTATTGATGATGTTGTTAACATTTGGTATTGCAACCAACTCAGAGTTGAATCACTATAAATCCCAGTGTTCTCTTATTGCCTTCTCTACACTTCTACATTTATTATTACATTGTCAAAGATCCCTGTGTTCTCTTATTGCCTTCTCTATACTTCTACATTTATTATTACATTGTCAAAGATTATTTCTACAAAAATCAGTAGATAAGTTTTTGGAATAGATAAAAATAGAGAACAAATTTTTTGAAAACATCATAAGTTACTTGGCATATGTTTGGGAAGGTGATTATAGTTTATATAAACACTAAGAATAAAAAACATTTTGGTCAAATCACTTTTTATTTACACATTTCGTACTACTCATTTCTGTAGGTTTATAAACACCTCCCAGAATATATGCTTAATGTATTCAATCCCCTCTGGGTTAAGTCTGCCAATAGAGCCAATAGAATGTAGCTTTCTAAACCAAAGTCAAAACAAGTTATAAACACTTGACACAAAAGGGAGCAATTTGTTAAGAAAGCATTTTGGTATATCTGAGCACGGATGAATCACCTACTACAAAAAGTTCGATTCAGAATGAAAATAAAGGTAAGTTAATCAGCAAATCAATTTTCCGTTCCTCAAGACTGTGACTGCGAGGATCATATCTTACCTTTTAGAGAAACATTATGTTAGAAGGCCCTGATAGACCTCCACCTCCAATACAAGCTTGTTATTCATTCAATAATCTAGAGTGTTCCATCTAGTTAGTTAGCGAGGGGTAAAATGGGAATAGAAATATAGTAGAGTGTCTATAAATGTAATAAGGGGGAGAACTGGGAAATTCATTCAATTGAGTAGTGTGGAATCAAGTAGGAGAGTTCAGGCCTCTCGAATGCCTGGGAATTTATCATTTCTGTTTGCAGTGAAGAAAAACTTATACATCTTATTTTCCATAAAATCATCTCAGCCAAATTCATATTATACATCACTCATTATACATTTGTATTTTCATTCCAGGAGCTCAGTTTAACTCCTCTGTGGGTGAGCAGATTACACTAACTCCTTGTCAGGCCAATTTTCAATATCAACTCTGAATGTGACATATATATATATATATATATTCAAATTTTGAATAGCTAGCTTTTCAAGCTTACTGCTTATTTCAGAAATTCAGAAGGCAGCATATCTACTAACATAAAACTCTGTGATTACGTAAGCTTGCATAACAAAGTATATATTCTTAACAGAGGCTCCTAGCATACAAGGAAAAGGGACAAAAAATAAGCTTATTTTCATACCGTCAAGGTGTCCTCAAGCTTCTTCGTCTCCGCAAGCAATGTATTCTCATCGATGAATGGTAATTTGGCAACACCCTTATCATTTGGCAAAAATGAAAGATAAGGTCATTTACAAAGGTAAAATCTATATAGAAATGGATAATGTCACTCTTCACCTCAATGAACATGTTTAAATGCAGAAACACCCTTATCATTTGGCAAAAATGAAAGATAAGGTCATTTACAAAGGTAAAATCTATATAGAAATGGATAATGTCACTCTTCACCTCAATGAACATGTTTAAATGCAGAAACTACCTGCCATGCGGCACGCTTTCCATTCATGTCAAGTTCAAAATCTAGCAATGTTTGAGAGGTACAAATTATTTCCAGAGAAAATAAAAGGAAAGAAAAGATAAGACGGAAAGATAGTTGAGCTTTAGAAGACAACTGACTATACCAGTTGGGTAGAAATCACGAATAGGGGACGAAGGATCCGTCATCAATCCTCTGTACTTTTGAGGGAGAGCACTAGAACTGTGGTAAGCAGAAAAAAATAAAATATATACACAAAAATCAATACAGATAACTAAAAGGAATAATCAAAGGCAAATTCAAGAGTTTTAACTCTTGAAAACAGAAAGAACAATAAAGACCTTGCAGCCGGCAAGGTTCCTAAAAGCTGATCAAAGGGTTTAAATGGCTCCCCAGTTAAAAACAGTATCTCTAAATCACAGAGGCCCTTAAGATCAGATGCGAATGGAGCATAATGATACGGATAGTACCTGAAACAAACATCATAGGCATCAAGATTTACAGCATAAAAGTTCAGTATCAAATATAAATTTACTAGAAAATTAGGACTTTTTATCATGAAATAATAAAAAAAATCAATTTTTTTAAATTAATGTATAAAGGCAGCGAGCTAGCATATTCAAGTTTGAAATTGCCAGAGATGATGACATCAGCTTTCGCATCCCCAGGTTAAGTGCTCGGAATCAAAGAATCAAAAAACACGAATTCCTTGACCTTGCGCAAATGACACCAATCTTTCACTTCAAAATTTGATTTGGCAACAGTGATATTGACATAAGCTTTCCCAATCCCCCCTTTCACAAAGAAAAAAGGATTTTGATATTTTATATTTTTTACATTTCTTCATACTTATGAAAACATTGAGAGCCCATGAAATTTTTTCCTTCTCCAACAAGTCCTCCCAAATGGACATCTTTTCTGCTTCTTCAATTCCAAATCTATTTTTTTGCAGTTAAGTTGTCACTAAGTCAATAAATGAGTCCAGGATCCAACAGCAACAGAAAATGAAATGGCAAAGAAAAAGAATCTACTAATTTTTTTTTGTTAAGGAGAGACGATACACACCATTGCCAGGAGCATACACCTTTGTAATAATAGCGGGAAACCCAACATAATCCTTCCACGTACTTTAAAACCTGAAATAACAACTTTATATCTATCTTTTCCAGTGTGGAAATAGTCTGCTTCTTCACAATGACAACTCCATACATCCAAAATGAAATTCAAGCAAGCCTTAAGGAAGCAACAGTAATAAAAGCAGGGAAGAAAGAGAAAGAACAGTTAAAATCAAGAAAAGCGGACAGTGACACTTAACATACGAAAAATAGAAACTAGAATCTTACAGCAACTATACTCCAATCTATAAACCACAATCAGATTTCAATTTGACTCCCAAGGTTCAGACAATTGGGTTATTGCAGTATGTACTTCCACATTTAAAGATTTGCATGTTTTCAACTCTAGAAAGAGAATGCTGCACAAATTTTCCTTTCTCGTTTTAAACTCTAGACCCCTCCCAGTTCATCTGCCTCCATTTCTCTTTACTTCGTCATCATTATCCCTATCTTTTCTTTCCATTAACAAAATTTACAAAATAAATCAGAAACTAGACCATCTAGACAGCTAGATAGGACAAAAGTAGACCAGCTTGAACTCAAGCAGTGAAGTATATGTTGTGTGCGTGTGTTGCTAATACTAATATTAGCCCATAAAGCAATAGATCTTTTTACTCAAAGACCCTGGAAGCAGAAAATAATATCGAGTTTTGGTAAATAGAATGACATAACAAGATACCCAAGCAAGCTGAAAAGGATGCTACCAAGATTCCTACATTTCACGTGATGCATATGCTTACCACTTCCATTCTAACTTCATCAATCTTTTCCGGCTCTGATATACCAAATTTCTCAGAATAATACCTTTCTTTGTACCCAGGCTCCCCTAGTTTCACCTGACAAGATAAAAATCTTAGCCAGATATATAACTGAGAAAAAATTGTTATGTACATTGGCATATCAAGAAAAAGTTTTGAATACACTGGTAAAATGACTAATTTTAGCCTTGAGTTGCATCATAAAGAGAGGAACCACCTTGTCAGTTGCTGATGCCCGTGGCTCTACATTAACTTCTCCTCTTGCTTTAAGTTTCATCTCTTCATTATTCTCATATGCCTATGCAGAAAAAGAAAAAGATTAAAAAGAAAGGAAAATGTCACAGCACTAATAACAAGTTATTGAAAACTGAAAAGATCTGCATATGGATCAAAACCAACAAGAAAACATTCATGGTTCAAAAAAATAGCATATGAACAAGTTAATTTTCACCGGAAGCAGGGAAATATGTAGAATCAGGCAATCATTTTAAGCAGCTGCTAAAGCTAAAGGTGTTCTCTAATGTATAAAAAGGGCCAGGAAAAGAGTCAAAAATGAGACTACCTGCTGTATTCGAGTTCGCTTTTGAAAGATTTGATCTTCATAGATGGAAACTGCTTGAGCAAAGTGCTCTACTCGATCTAGGAAAACCTGAAATGTAGGAAAACAAAAGCAGAGGCAACAAGAAATTACTGAAGTTAAACCTTCATAATCATAAAAAAGGGATTCAATGAATAAGACATTTGGGTAGTAACTTTCAAAAAAAATCTATACAAAAGTGTCTCTAGATCTTCACCATTGTTCATCGTATTGTAAAATCAAATAAGACTGCCTTCAACAAAAAAAAGCCATTTGACTCAGTAGAGCTCAAAGCGGTATAAGCACTACTTCTAGTTACTTATTCAACTTCCTCTTCATTTTTATGAGGGTTTATTAATTGTGGGGACAGAGTGGGATGGAGGAGGGCCACTAAGGTCATTTTCATGCCAAAATTTTACTTCAGAACAGCATACCGTAATTTTAGAACCTCTTATTCTAGGAAAATCTATATTGTGAGGAAAAGGTTTCGGTCTAATCCTTGGCATCATAAATAATATGATCCAAACATATATCTTTCACAAATCTTGAAAATGTAAAACCATTGCCCACCCAAACATGCAGCATGTATCGTAAGGCAAGAACTTCTTTGACAGGCACACACGTATTCTTTAATCTCAAGAACGCTAGGACAAAATCCTATACACCATTGTTCATGATGAGAATTGCACGTCTTGCTGAATCAAGCTTAATGCTGAAAGAAGATTACCTCACCCGCATCAATAAGATAACCACCCATGGCTGTGAATTCCCTTTTATATACAAACATGAGCAAATTAATGGCACCCTACATCATTGAAACGGATTATAGTGAAAACATGATATTTGTGGAACAAATGGATGTTTCAATTCGAAAAGATGAAAATTCCCAAGTAATAATATATCTAGGGATGGTTATAGTTACAAATAAAAACTCATGATTGCCTGAGCCTGAAATGCATGTCAGTACATATAAAATATATTTTTCATCAGGTATGCCAATATCCATAAAACATCAAAGAAATTTTCGAACTTCGCACGTACCTCTCTAATTTCTAAGGTAGGCATATGAGGAAGAAAATCGTTGCCAACAAAAAAACATAAAAACACAAAGTCGTCCACCAGCCTTTCAAAGTCAATCTTAAATGGAGGGTTCTGAATCTCCATATCATATCTCAAATATTCTCGCAGTACCCAGATGTTGAGAAACTATGAACAAAATAAAGATGTATCAAAAGAAGAGTCGTAAAAGAAATACAAGTGAACGAGACAGATAAAAGTAAACAACATATTGATCATCAACTCATGGCTGTAAGTTTTTAACCTGATACTTCTTCTTATGAATGGGAATGCCATTTAACAACTTCCCATTTGCATCGTGAGATTGGTCCCCCCGACATTCAGCAGCCAAATGACCAGCTTGACCACAGAGAAAGCATTTTTCCTGCTGGCCGGGCAGAGTGATTACCTACAGCATAAGAAACAACAAAGCATACTTCATCACTCGGGGGGGAAAAAAAGAGCTTTGTACAGAAATAGAGTTCAAAAGTTGTAGCTATTGACCTCCCTCAATATTGAGAAATGGACTTCATGTGTAGCTAGAGATAACATGATCAGATCTGCATCCTATTAGGAAAAAACAAATGTATGTTATTTAGGACATGCAATACAAATACACAAACCAAATTGTCTTGAAACAAAAAATAGTCAACCAAAACAGGAAGAACATCGAGAATAACAATTTAACTATAAAAACGGTGATATTTTTATTTTTGCACTCACCAGACCATATAAACAGTGCCTGGTATTTGGATCAAAGCCAGGAAGATTCCGTTGTAATCGAATATATGACATAATTTTGTGCTCTCCCTCACCAGGAACATTAGCATCGGACAGGATAACCTTCAAATAACCACCCAATGCAGCCAGATAGATAAATTAAGAGTGTCCTCCTTTTGTGAAACCAGAAATGTGATAAGAACGAGCAGAAAAGATTAAACATGATAGACTCGTAGAATCCTAAAACATAGTGAGAGTGACAAATATTCTACGAAAATGCTAATCAAACCTTTGTAAAGCGCCAGCCGGGATTGCGGTTCAACCTACATTGTATATAATATTGAAGGGCCACAGAAAGCACTGCCATAAATTCAGTGCCAGGGGTGATGACATTTGAATCGGATGTTTCGGGCTTCTCTTTACGCAATAAATTTGCCCCCTCAAGTTCAAACTCTTGCCTCAATCTTTCTTCTTCAGCTTCCTGATATGAGACAATAAGAAACAAAAAGTTCTACAATGCTATCATGACTGCCAAGAAGTTTACTTTCAATTACTATGAATTTTTTGAGATAGATAACACCCATACAGCAGCCGCAGCGTCTTTCGCAGCCCTGAAACGACGAGACCTTTGCTGGTTCATTTTCGCTCTAGGAGCCACTCCATCTGCAAGAGGGAAAATGGTTAAAGCTAGGTTTGATCCTTCTTGGAAAAGAAGAAGTGAAATGTTACGAGGAACAGCATACCAATTGCCAAGAAAAGGAGCTTTCGTGGGCGAACTAAAGAGAGAAGGTGGTCAATGTAATCAAAGATTGATTTAAATACATCATGATACGTGGTAGGTGCAGGCTGCATTCAAAAGAACAAATGTCGTGTTTCAGAACATAAAAACCATGGTTTGAGAGACGGAGAGAAGTAAAATTAGCATACTTAATTTAACATTCATCTAACATACATATAACTTTCATGAATGTATTCCAAAAAGACCAAAAGATTGGTGTGGTTCCTCTATGCCTAGGACGCCATAATATTGAACCATGAACGAAGAAATTTCTTGACAGGAGGGGACACCAAAAACTTTCAACGAACAATTTCATACGCCTTGTCAAAATCAAATATCGAAAAGAAAAAAGAACTATTTATGGACATCGACAAATTCTTTTCCTGTACATTATAGGAAGAACCATTTGAAACAATACTTGTTCAAGCTGAACATCTACAAAAGTTAGTATAATTGACAGCAGAAAAACCATGATGCATTCAATGCCTGGCAATGCAGTAGGTTCATCTAAATACCTTTTTAATACACGAAAACAATCTAATAGGAAGCAACTCAAAAGCACAAAAATTGATCGTACATTTTACCTGACATCCAGACCATGAGGTTCATTCATTGGTTATACATCATATTCAAAATGTTAAAACTTGGGATCTTCAATGAATGTCTCTGAAAACTTTATGAGGGTGTTTGCTTCTTGTTAGAGAAGAAGATTGACCTTGAAGTTCAAATTGTTGACTGAAGCACCATCCATGTCACTAGCCACATCAGCTATTATACGTGTCACTTAGCATTGTTGTTTGGTTACTTACCTTTCTGTTAATCTTCGGTAATGTTCCAGTATATATATTTGGAACTGATACTAATAAGTAATTATCAAATACGTTTAGATTCTCAGAAATGCAACCTTCTGGTTTTCTCTCAGAGCTTCATCTCACTTTACCTTTTCCACTTTCTACTTAACGATGCACCCTTTATACTAGTTCCTGATTTAGTTCCTGATTCAGTCAATTCAAACAGGCTAAGGACCCACAGGAAGCTCGAGAGGTTTAGTTATGATATCAACTAGAGTTTCAGAAGACACGAGGCAGAGAAGTATTCAACGCTTATTTTCTTCTAATTATCAGACGTTGAATAAAACAATTGCAACATATCTGATGTCCCCCAAATACTGGTCTTCGGAGTCCATTGAGTTTAGGTGCTCCCTCCAGCATGAGGGAACCCTTTCAGAACTGATTAAGAAGGGCATAAAAAACAATGCATATATTTGTATTTTTCTGCACTTTTTAAGCTGTGTAGCTTATGTATATAAACAAGGTAAACGACCGGTTCTTTTCCTCCAAAAAACAATTCTACATAAACATCGCGCGAACTCCTTAATCACATCACAATTTACATAACCACCAAAATAGCCAGTACAGATAATTACATTTACTACAACCCAGTATTGAGGAAATGTGATGAAAAAACAATTATCGAAAAACAGAAAAAAATTGAAAGAAGAAAAAGGTTCACCTTGCCTTCTGGGTGAAAACAGGGATGAATAATACCATTCATATCCAAATACAAATTATCAAACTCTACGCCATTAGGATTAGGCCTAGATAAATCAACAGGTATTGACACCCCATTTTTATCCTCCCTGGGCTCTTCCTCGACCACGTCCACAATACACAGCGGGTACCGATCTGCAAGCCACCTGTAAAAAGCCGGTACTCCCATCCTTCCTTAAACAGTTACTCTACCGGTACTTCTCTTGTACAATAATTTTTCCCTTTAGCTTGAAAATTGAGCCCGACGAAGATGCTAATTTCAATTAGGCTAAATCAGACGTTGAAGAACTGTGATTTGTATGTATACGTTATACAATACATGTATCTATACATATGCACATGGTGTTGCTTGAAGGGGTTTTTAAATGGGACAAGGTAAGGGTTGGGTGTGTCTTCCGTCCTTTTCTCTCTCTAGAACTGTGTGTGAGAGAGAGGGGGGGATAGACTTCACGATTTGGTAGGTGCTGCTGGGAATTTGTTGCGATGACTAAACTGCCCCTATACAAGTGACTATATTACTTTACAACATATAACTCTGTTACTCTGGAGCTTTGGTTCGTCGAATGCGAGGGGAACAATACAGAACATCAATCTTAAGGCCCTGTTTGGCTCAATTAAAAACAAATTTTGATAAAAATGTATTTTGAAATAGTGATTTTTTTAGAAGATGTATGATTAAAATATAAGAAAAAAATTTGAAATTTACGTGTAATATTATTTTATTAAATGATGTGTGACTGAAAATAAAAGAAGGAAAAATACATTTTTGAAATAACGGAGCCCAAACAAGGGGCTAAGAATTAAATATTTCATTTGTTTTCAGAATCAAAGAATATTTTGGTTATTTTCAAAATCAAAGAATAGAGATATGATATAGTACATAATCACAATTAGTAGTTTCATACTATAATTGTGATTTATCTTTTTTAGTTGTTTTTTTTTTTTCTAGTCTTTTTATTCTTATTTCAAATCAGGATAAGATTTTTATTTTCTTTATTAATTAGAATATGATATCTAATTCTTTTAAAATTAGTATTTTATTAGTTACTTTATTTCAATTTCCTTATATTAATAATTTTGCAAACAAATCCAAAGGCATTATTCATTTTTTCAACTATCAATCATATATCAATACAAAATAAAATTATTCCAATATAATTTTTATTTTCAATTCTTATTACAAAAATTTCATAAACGCTTTTGTACCAAAATTGGTATCAAAGTAAGGAAATTGCCATAATTTGTTGACTGATGATGGTCCTGGTGGTAATTAAACTGCTAATAACGAACGGAGGCTCGACAAACTCAAACTCGAATCGAGGGGATCGATAAAACCCTTCATAACATCACACAATTGCTGACTGAGCTGAATTTTGAAAAAAATCTCTAACCCATAGAAAAGTAAGCTAACAAGAATTTACAAATTTTAACTACTATGAATACTTGTTACTTCAACAAAATTAAAAAACGACAATAGGTGGCTAGAGTTTCCACGAGTCCCAACTAAGTAAGAATACATGTAAGTTATTAAAGATTCTATGAAGGTTTATCGAGAATATATAAACTAGTCCAATTTAAAGTACAAGAAGATTTTTAAAACACGATGCACCATAAACAATAAAATATGAAAAGTGATAATACATCATAAGAGTAGCGAGAACTTTGTGTTCAATGCATTGGTGAAAACTTTAAATTTGAAAATTGAAACATACTTGTCTTGTTATCAAACTTCACAAAGACAAATTAAAAAATATGGAAGTATGTAAAATTTCACTTTCTATGAGAAAGTACTACAAAGATGAGATTATATGTAACGTAATAGGTATGGACGATTGTCATGAACTTTGGGGAAAATCATGGTACTACGATGTAGATGCCACTTACATAGATTGAGATAAAGGTACGTGTTTATGTGGTACAATAAGAAGATTGTTTTGATATCATGTGACGAGCAATTTGTAAGTACTAGTGTAAATAAAGAGAAAAAAAATCCCAAGAGGTAGATGATGAGGTTAAAAAATATATAATTCAAGATAATCTGGAGTTTATCGTCAATGATACTACAATTTAAAAAAATATATGTACAAATTGAAAACTTGAAACCGACTAATCCCTTGTGCATTATAATTAACAATAAAAATAAATGTAAAGATAGAAAAACACTTCAACGAAATGACAACTGAAAACCCTAAGATCGAACCGCACACAAAGAATGAACAAGTTGAAGATTAGATGTGTTCAATAGGAGATGAATAAATTAAACTTTTCAATCACGAAGAAGTCAAAGGTGAAGGTTGTTAAATCGAGAATAAATATTTCATCGACATTTTCTACAACTTTAGTGTCAAAGAATTGTGTAAAAATAAAGAAAACATGGACGATAAGGTTTTGAGTCCGTGTAATAGTTCCTTTGTGTCGAGTAAAGTATCACTAAACATTATAGTAAAAGGTGAGAAGTATGAAGAATTGAAAATAGCAACAGTGACCTCTATCGAGAGTGAATTCAATGATGAGAAATCAAATCGTGCTTCGCTTATGAAGGAATGTCATGCACAAATTAACCGTAAAAAAATATAACAAGCATGATACGAACAAAGTTGACTTTAAAGAATGCAATTGAAGAATATAACGACATTTTCGTGCATATCAAGAAATTGAAATTTCTTTAATATTAGTATTGATAGAATTTTTTTTTTAGTATTTTCCTCCCTATTAAATGATTTTTTCTTCAACAAAACCCGAAGACGAGTTTTATTCAAATGAGGATATTAATGTAGTACATAATCATAATTAATAGTTTCTCAATACAATTGTGGTTTATCTTTTCCAATCGCATTTTATCTTTTTTAATTGTAATATGTTTTATCTTTTTATTCTTATTTCTAAATAGAATATGATTTATAGTTTCTTTATTAATTAAAATATGATTTCTAATTCATTTAAATTTAGGATTTTATTAGTTTCTTCATTTCAATTTCCTTATATTAATAAAATTATAAAATAATTTTGCCTATAAACATAGAAGCATTGTACTCTTTTTTTACAACCAATCATATATCAATACAAAGCAAGATTATTCTAATATAATTATTATTTTCAATTATTATTACAAAAATTTTATAAATGCTTCTGCACCAAGATATCTTGCAAATTTTATATAAAATGGGTTTGGATGAATCACTTCTTGAGATACATTCGACAACTCATATGTATAAGTACGATTTATACTGAGCTGAAAAGTATTCTAAAAGTTGGACTCGGCCCCTGTTGACAATTCTATTTTTCATACTCTTTTTTCTACGTACTCATTTTTAATCAGTATTATAGAATAAAATATTCTGTATATAAATCCAAAATTTTTCCATATTTTTTAACTGCACATTTTTTTGAAAATCAATATTCAAAACTCTATTTTTCAACAATATGATTGTCAAAGAGGAGCTTAATTGCTAAACACCACAATAAATTTCTATAGCACTTTTATTTTTTCTATTTTTGTCTCTTATTTTAGAAATGACAATGGGGACCCCATCCCATCCCGAACCAGGGTGGGGATTTTATATCTTTTCGTGTCCTGTTCCCCAAGTAATCGAAAAATTGGCATCCCTACTTATTTTCATTTTTTTCTAACTGAAAAATAACAAGAAGCATTCTTGCTAGTATCTTCTGTCATTTGAAAAGGATAGCTTTTCTAAATTGTTATTAGGCGTGTCTTTCTTTTATCAGTATAATCTTTTCAAAAAATAATAACTCTTTCTTCGAACTTTAAAATATTTCAAAGTGATCATTGAATTTTAACACATTGCACTCTATCACTCACTTATCACGTTTCATTAGCTATTGAACTTTAAAAATACTTTCGAGTGGTCACTGAAATTTAACATTTTGCATTTCGTGACTCATTCACCATGTTCCATTAATTGCTAAACTTATATGTCATTCATGTTTTCTCACCGAACTTTAAAATGCTTTCGAATGGTCACTGAACTTTACTCACTGAATTCAACTGTTCAAATATTAAAAATTCTGAAGTATAAAATATCATACACACGAAAACGACGTTTTTCTTTTTCTTGAATTATATTGTGATAATTCTAAAAATTACATTTTGTTAATCTTAATTAATTCTATTAACTCTAAATCGAGAATTTTACTGCATGTTTGAGAAATAAATTTTTTCTTGATTTGAGTTTACAATCTCAATTGAAATGAATAAATAATTTCTCTATTTATGTTATCGATGTAAAGAAATATTATAATCTAAAGTAATATTCATGTCAATTAGAAACTAGCATTATTCTATCCCGTTGAACATGACTTTTGACTACCAGAGAAATTACATCTTATTGACCAATATAAATATTATCATCTTAAATTGAGAGTCTCACTATCAATTCAATATTTATTTTATTTTTGATCTAGGTCTAATCTCATAGAAAATCAACTTGAAAATGTTATGAAATTTAGTGATCACTCGAAAACATTTTAAAGTTCAGTAAATAAAGCGTGACATATATATAAATTTAGCGACTAATGAAATATGATGGGCGAGCTATAAGTTAAACGTGCTGAAATTTAGTGAACACTTGGAAAGCATTTTAAAGTTCGTGACTTATGATTTATGAAACATGATGAGTGAGTGATAAGTGTAATGTATTAAAGTTTAGTGACTACTCGAAAATATTTTAAAGTTCAGCGAGTAAAAAGTGACGGAAATATAATTTCAGTGATTAATAAAATATTTAACACGATGTAGCCCTTTGTACACAGCTACAAAAAGTTTTTCGAATCAGCCCAACCCACAAAATGCTAATAAGTTTAGGTCAATTCAATGTTAAGAGAACGAGTTTAAAATTCCAAAACTCATATGTTAATTCAATTTTTTTAATTTTAAAAAAATATTAAATATAGTGAAAATCGGAAAAAATTGAAACGTATGCGAAAAAAATCCCGAAAAATCTCGGAATGTGTGTTGTTGTGAACTATTAAGGGGGCACTTGTGTTTTTGCCGAAAACAATTTCGATTCCTATACTATCATCACCACCACCACCACCACAACGACAATCGCAACCACAAACATGACCATCACACCCATACCTCAGCTATCGTTGTCGGAACCGACACCATCGGAACAGTCACCACAACCTCACCACGACTTGAGGATAATATGATGATAAATTTATTACTTTCAGATTGATCTTATTGCTATGAGTGATTTTGCGGTCCGTATATGTAAACTGTTATTTGTGATATTGATCTAATGGCCTGAGATCAGTCATTTTCGATATATGACATTTGAACATTGATCAGATATTGATCCAATGGCCCATGACCAATTCTCTTTGATGATTAGCCAAATATGTATACAAAAATGCAGATGGCGCGCATTGGACTTCATAAGTAAGACAAGTAATTTCCATTTATATGTCAGATAATTCACTTAATGGTAATTATTGTAGAGAAGCCATGTCATTGGTTGTATAAGGTATTCCTCAATTGATTTCATGTATTAAACCTACTGATTTCAATGAGGGAATAATTATTCTAGTGCACTATAGCATTTTTGCTTCCTTCTTTCCGAGTATAATTGACCACTCTTTGCAGGCTAACCATGCACGAATTACACGAGATTAATGAACGATTGATTGACACAGTGGTATATATTAGTGATGAAGTTGTGGATTCAACTGCGCAAGCTGCTACTGCCAAAGGTAGAGCTGGAACCATCATGAAGTGCTCTTTTAGCGCCGTGGCTCTTATTCCAAACTCGAAAGCACAATATTTTTCGGCACAAACGGTGAGATTTTGAGCCCTATCAATTTAATGCCACATTTTACGTCTATATCTTCTGTATAATAGTTATGAATATACCTTTCACTGGAATGCAGTCCCCAATTCAACCTTTACGATTACTTGTTCCAACAACTATCCAAATTGCTCACGGCTCACCAATACTGCATTTGGCACCTGCATTGGTAGTAAATTTGATATTACTTTTTTATTTCTATGATTGTAGTTTGAACTTTTTAACTCACACGTCAAAGGATTCTCAATTTACACAGAGGACGCGTGGTTATGAAAAAAAGAGAGAAAAATGCACATAACCCATAAAAACGCACAAAGTACAGTTCCAAATAGATAAATATTGGTAATGATATCAGGGCCACAATTTGGCAAGGGACAACTACAATTCGAAAACTCTAACTTGCTGATCCATGATAGCTTATTCTGTTCTCTGTGTAGCGATGTGAAATGTTACTAGAACAATTAACAAAACCCTAAAGCCCTGATTGCTAGACGCGTTTCTCCAACATCAAGCTGTGTTTCAGATTGGTGCTGGAAGAGTGGATAGTTCGAAAGAATGACTCGTGAGGGTTAATGTGCTGTTAACAGACTACTCGAATTTATCTGAATTCCTGATAGGTATAGTGGTCCGCTGTTTTTACGTGCTGCCTTTTGGTCTAACTTGAACATGCAATTGATCAGTTGCTTAGTTAGCAATTAAGTTAGTTTTATTCATATCAACGTTATAGGGATAATTGAAGGAAACTGAGACTCGAAGGTACCACAAACTACAAAGTTCAATACAAATAAGAATTAGCAGTACATAGAGAGAGTATTTAATGCATTTCTGCCAATATTTCGACTTAATTTTTTTATGTTATTAAAGGAATTTGTTCCCTTAAAACATGTTTCATATCTGGACTCTCTGTTTTCCTTTTCACTTGTTTTGAAGTTCTGTCTTTATGTCCAAACTGAGAAAATTATTTACTTTACTTTTATCTAGTCCTGACAGTATTATTTGCTTGAATTATAGAGGCAAAATCTAGAAATTGAGGATTGGGACAAATATAGTGAAGATAGGAAAAAAGGATCAGTTCGTGATTTTTAGAAGGCGTTTAACACCTCTGGCATAGCTGTGGACCAGTGTGTTTAAGTGGCCACCAAGCCTTGCATTTTTTATTTTTTATTTTCTTTTTCTATTTTCTCTGTTAGTAGAGAGTGGCTGGCAGCCTCGAAACCCGGGCTTACCCCAACGTACATCTGCATTAGTAAATCCCTCCTCCCCACTTCTTTTCTTGAAATGGTGGCTAGTGTTTTCACTGCATATTATCAGATTGACATCAACATATGCTGATATATCATGTAATCCCATGTATATGCAGCAAAGAGTGTGAAGATCTCTCTATAAAGGCGAAATCAAGATTTAGCTTCGCTCTTCAGACCCTCTCACAACCCATGTCACTTGGTGAGATAGCTAGGACTTGGGATATTTGTGCTCGTGCTGTTATTTCTGAGTATGCACAGCAAAGTGGCGGAGGAAGTTTTAGCTCGAAATATGGGACTTGGGAGAACTGCTCGACTACAGCATGATGCTTTTTCTTACAGAATGTCTCCAATTAAAACTTTATGGACACTGAACATGTATATATAGGTTTTGTGTTTAAAATAATATGGCCTTACATGAACAAGATCAAATTAGCAAATAATAATATGTATCTAGTCACAATTTATGTATCATCATCAACACCAAATACTCATCAATTAGTTGGTGAGGGTATCCGACTTACACAAGCATACAAAAACAATTATCTTTTTTTTTTTTTTTAAGAAGTTTTCAATTATCCGACAAGGTTATCTATTTTATTTTATTTTTTCGATTTTTATGATAAATCACACACATAAACAAATCTACAAATAACATAGTTGTACCTCCAAACTTAGAATACACGTTATCCTTAATGTGTGCACAAAAATAGATTTTACAAAAGGTTAGCAATATTGCTGTATATATTATTATGCGATTTTTAACAATTGGTGTTTTATATTTCTTTTATTTCCTTGGTTCGTTTTGCAAACTATATCAATCACACTAAAAAGAGAAAGAAATTTTTTAAGTATCGATAGGAATACACAATGATTGACTAATCCTATATGAATTAAGAATGTGGTTAGCATGATCGTGATGCCAGAAACCTATGATTAACCTACTAGAAAACAATAATTAAATGTGTCATAGTACTTAGGCCTAAGCATGGTTCGGGTTGGGTTGATTTGGTGTCCAACCCAAAAGCGAAACCGAGTTGATAGATTGGGGTAAATTCCAACTCAAATTGAGCCAATCCGTCGTTGAAACCAAACCGAACCAAACCAAATTGGTTTGGGTCAGTTTGGTTTGGTTAATCAGCTTGGACATTGGTGCACGTTAAAAAAAAAATTGCCTATCTATTTTTGGTTAAATTTTCTTGGCTTTCTATACATACACATTATTTTCACTTACATAGTGCATATCAATAATATATACAATGTAAATTGTAATAGTTTGATTTTTCTAAAATCATTGTATATATCCGATAGTTACCGACAAACAATTACATAAAAAATGAAAAGCAATGATACAATCTAAATTTTGAATTTACAACATACACTTCTTGGTTCAAACCGACCCGATTTGTTTTGATCGATTTTTCGAATTTTTTGCCCACCCCTAGTAGTCCTAATGCAATCGTAACTCACTATATGCAATGTAATTACTTGCATAATAAATAAAATGGCAAGAAAATTTGGTTGCTTCCACATAAGCGCTCATATATAGTCATAGCTTGATTTTTGCAATGAGGCGTTGTGGAATTTTGAAGAAAGTGTTTGATGCCTTGTTCATTTTGCTTCAGTTGACTTTGATCCACTTCTCATTGATTTTCCAAACATCTGCGTTGTCCCTTTTAATCTAACATGACTTTCCTATTCCATCCAATTCAAACTATATAGATTTCTACCTCCTTGTTGGACTTAATCACAAAATCAATAATTGAGCAATCGATAAAGTTAAGAAATACATGACAATTCCAACTTTATTAAACACTACCTTTTGTTTTGTTATATGATTAATTCTTCATGCTCCACATACTATGCTTCATTAAGTGTTATCTTCTCTTGTTGAATGTTCGATCCATAATCTAGCACCTCGAGCAATTACAAGTCTTCCTTATCAAAGTTTGCATGTGCATATCTCACAAGCATGTTGACCTCATTCAACTCGACAAGTGCATTATATCTCATTTGTTGTAGGGGGAGCATCTCCCACTAGCATGTCGTCTTCATCTGATTTGACAAGTTTTTGTTGTCGACTTTTTAAATGCACGTGATGTAGGATGACTTTCCACTATTCATTAGTATCGATCAACAATATACAATTTTCAATATAACTTTCCATGTCAATTGCATCCAAATACATCCAAGTCGTGGATTTACGTACCTATATACACCTAAATTAGATAGATATCCATTCAATTAATCATAAATAAGAAATTAAAGAAACCCGAAATAAGTGCATAACATGCACTTCTCACATAACAATCCATGTTATTCCACCCTGAGGGAAATTATAAGGGTAACTTATTGTTCAAACAATGGCATACTAAAGTAAAAAAAAAAATGTCAACATAACTGTTGAAATGTCCCAAATAACATGAATGAATTCTTATACGAGTTGCAGAACGTTGAGGCCGTGTTTGAACCCCATTTTATGGGGGAAACAAGTTTCAGAATAGGAATTTTTAAGAGAACGCGTTGTTAAAAAATACAGATTTTTTTTATTTACTTGTAAAATTAATTTATAGGAGAATGTATGATTAAAATGAGTTTTGAAAAAAATGGAGCTCAAACATAAGCTAAGGTTCACGGCCTATAGATGCTCACAATAGAGGTCAAAAATGCATTTAAATGGGTAGATGGATAGTGGGTTTTAATGCTTCTTGTTGACTATTATTATTAGCATCCTCAACAACTATGTTCGGATACAAATCTGAGACACTTCGTCATTTTGTAAAATAAATGTTGTTAATTTATTACTTTACAATGCAATTTCGTGTATACATTGATGTTGAGAAAATATTAAAGTAAATGTTACAAGTGCTATAATAAGTACATTGGCGTCTAGGGAATTTAACTTGTGAATCATTGTAAAAATAAAATTCACGAGATGAAATTCATTTATCTGGATATCATCTTAAGTATTTTTCATTACTTGGATGAATTCAAAGTCTCAAAAATCAAGAAAAAAGTTTGTTTAGTTATATAATTCGTGACGAAATTTCAACTAATTTAGTTTGTTAGGAAAAAAAAAAAAATACGACTCGATAGTAAAAGAATTCAACTATAATTATGAAACATGAATGGGAGGACGGATTGTTGTTTTACTGATTGTGCAGACCCCACTCTCTTAATGAGTCTTAAACGATAATTGGCAACAAATTTCTCTAATTAATATTCAGTCTAATAGTGGAATATTGTAAATATAGTGTTAACGATTCAATTCCAATGGGAATACAGTTGATATATAGATCTTGATTTTAGATTTGAACAAGTGATGTGCAACTTTTGAAAAGAGAAAAAAGAAAAAGAAAGAAACCCTCTACTACCGCTTAATTGTATTTTTCGATATTCTGAAATTAACACTATACATGCACATCTCCCAAGTGGATACGATGTGAAACTTCTCTTGGATTGAGATGTATTAAGCACCTGTTTGTCTACCATTATTTCAAAAAATTGTTTGCTACAGTAAGATTATTCATCACACATTCACCCAATAAAATATTATATACACAAACCAATAAAGTTACTTTACTTTTCAACCACATTTGAGAATATTATTCATTACTTTATTTTTCTCCCAATAATGAAAGACAAACATACCCTAAATGCATATTGAAATATGAGTAGCGATGCATGAAATGCGGTCTAATAACCAATAACTCAGGTATTTGTATGATACTTTGGAGTGGTGATAGCAAGCTAACGTGCTCGGTACTATTCTTCCCAAAAAAAGTTACTAATAATTTTGGATGAATATAGATATATTTAAGTATTTATTATTCATCAAATAGTGTAGTTAGATAAACTTGATAATATAGCAAGCAGCATTTTAATTTCTTTATCATCGTTCAACCTACTTATCAAATATGTTTTTTAAGTTAAATTTTTTTTTTTTTTTTTTTTGTTGAGAACTTGACTATTACATTTTTACCTACTTAGACCCGAGTCCGTAGCAAATATTAAGTTGGAAAAAAGATAAAACATGAAGATAAGTAGTCAAGAATTTTAGTAAAAACCTCCAAATTGTCGAACAAAAAGTAATAAACACATGTAGATAGAGGGGAATATTCACATATGATTTTCAAAAAGAATTTTTGCAATTCCAAGAAGTCATTAGAATAGGGGTGACGTGGTCCAGCGGGTACAAAAAGTTTTCGGGTCAGCCCGAACTCCCGTCCATTTATCTCTCTTCGAACAGAGACACACACACGTATATATCTCAATCTCAAATACACAAAAATTATAATTCTGTTATAAAAGAAAGTAAATTAGGGTGTTATAAAAGAAAGTAAATTAGGGTTTAATGTGAGGGATGATTAGTACTTCTGCAATCTAAAAAATTATTTCAATTATATCTCCAATTCTTATCTATAATTTATAAGAGTTTGATTCTTAATAAAATATTCTATTCACTTTTCTTATTCTCTCTTTTATAACAATTTACAAATTTTCTTCTCGGGGGTTTTACCGAAAACTGAAGTCTGGAATCATTAATTTATCCGAATCAATCAAAATCAATCTACAAAAGTTGAATATTTTTCTTCAAACCGCAGCACAGTCGACACTGATATTCAGGTATCAATTTCTTTTTTAATCTGAGAAAAAAATTCAATTTTTTTGATGAAATTTTGTAAGCTCTTGAAAGTTTTAGCGGTTCTTGATTAGGTGAATCTCATGGATGGCAATAATTGGAGGGCGAACTCGGGTCAGGCGCAGGTTCCAGGTCAGGTTATGGGTGGTGAAGTTCCAGCAGCTCCGGGTATGGATGCCGGCGATTGGAGGACTCAGCTACCAGCCGATTCCAGGCAGAGGATTGTAAACAAGATGTACAATAATGCTTTTACTTTATATTTGAATTTCATATTTTATTTTTTCATTTTCTAGGGCGGAATTTATTATTAGTTCATGTTGATTTGGGTGAAATCTTGAAATTAATTTTTTCTCCAGTTCTGAAATTTTAAAAATAACAAGTTTATATCATATCATATGTCGTACCTTTCAACTACAGTGAATAATTTTCAGTTAGATTTGATTTACTACAAATCTTGATGTAAGTGATTATTTTGTGAGTAAGGAAATAACAGCGTGATTCTTCACTTGCATAGAATGGAGACCTTGAAGAGACATCTTCCTTGCTCTGGACAAGAGGGACTTCTGGAACTCAAGAAAATAGCTGTAAGATTTGAGGAAAAAACTTATACTGGTGCAATAAGTCAGGTATATCTGTCACAAAACTCTTGATTTGTGCTACGTGCATTTCAAGCTATACATTTCTTATGTGAATTTGTCTGCTCGATCTACTAAAACTAACTTGGCATGCCTTTTTATATGTTAGCACACAACACATTGAGTTATATTTGATTCTATTTCGGTTCTAAATACGTTTAACATTGTGCTGTTCCAGTCGGATTACTTGAGAAAGATATCTTTGAAGATGCTGACAATGGAGACAAAATCACAGAACCCCAGTGCTCCAAGTAATAGTAAAAATCCACAAGACCCAGGTAATGAAAATCCATATGCTTTTTAATGGTGCACATAACAAATATGTTTTCTTGTGCTTATAAAACAACTAGTTTTTGTTGTTCTTTACTTTTACTAGATGCAAGGAGTTTAGCCTGTGTCTTTGTTGAGAAATACTTGGATCATTTTAGTACATTCATTCTTGACCCTAGAAACGTCTTTGCTTGATTGAACACTTCCACTAGGTTTTCCCTCACAGACTCAGCAATGTCACCTCACCAATTGTCGTTGGTTGATAGACCTTGAATCTTTCAGGCTCGCTCGTCTTCTCAACCCCAAGAGACTTCTTACATGCCTCAATAACCACGAAGCTTGAAGTTTCTAATCTTTAATTTGGTCGGAATTGTGCTGGAACTGTTTTGATAACTTACCACCTCCTCATTCCTTCTATTTGTGTTCACACGCTCTTTGATTTTTTCAACTCCTCCAACTCCTTGCATGAGATCCACCAACTGAAACTGTAAAATGCGATGTGTCTAATCCCTTCTTGTAGAGATCTGTCCGTTGTTTTATTGGCAGAAGTCATTTGGATCTCTTAATGAATCGTGATCTTATTTTGATGTTGTCAATTAATATGAGAGTGGTGTTATTCCACATAGCAGAAGTCTTTCATGTTGTGATCTATTCGTTGTTTTAGTAGCAGAAGTCTCTTGGATCTCTTGATGAATGCCGATCTTATCTTGATGTAGTGAATTCATATTAGAGTGGTGTTATTCCACATAGCTCAGTTCTTCGTAAATCAAAGTCAATCAAAATGCACCTGGTTTTCTGAAGTTCTTGTTCATGCGCTCTGCAATCAGCTATTGGAGCCAAACTCCTGTTTCTAGAAATTTAAGCAAACCACCATTCATCTGAATCTTTAAAAACCTACTGGTTTCTAGCTTTCCAGCCTGAATTGCCTGTAAGTGCAACTATTCATCTTCCCATTTCCGTGTTCCTATCCATTGCCTGAATTGCCTATAAATGCAAGCTTCCATGACCTATTCGAGGAAGAGTGTTCCCATAGTTTCTTCTTTATCTGCTTCGAGTCTTCTTTACTCACCTTATTCTTTTGTGCGTATTCCTTTCGTCTTAATCATATATAGAGTTTGTATGATGTAGATTGTTTGGCAATAGATTTTGCGCAAAGCGATTTTATTGGAGAATGTTTTAGAAAAGTTATGGGTTTACGGGGAAAATTATTTTATTGCGAGGGTGCGCGGTTGAAATTTAGTTTGGGAAAAATGAGTTTTAAAGAATCTCTACTAAAAAGGGGCACCACTTGGTGGCAGAATCATTTTATCCATCTTGCGGGAAAAAATAATTTCGAGATTGTCTTGTTTCTAATGAATTGAATTTTTTTTATTTTCTTTTGTACTTCTATGTCCAGTTACCTTTGCATTTATCAATATGTCCCTTTTCCTGTATTCTTTCTCTTGTTATCATTCATTCCCTAACAGGATCTTTGTATTTGTGTTTTTGTATGTATTAACAGCTTCACAAAGCATGCAATCCCAAATGCCAAATCAGGGACAGCCATTATCTATTCCAATGGTGCCTAATCAATCTCAAGTGCGACAACAGCTGTTATCCCAAAGTATTCAGAATAATATGCCATCAACAGGAGTGCCAAATTCTGCTAGTTTGACACCTGCACTTCCCCCTGTTGGTGGCGTGTCTCAGGCTACCATGCCTAATGTTGTTGGTCAGAATCCCAACATGCAGAACTTACAAAACATATCTAATGTAGCTCCAAATGTAATGGGAAATTCCATGGGGCAAGGGGTGCCTTCCAACATCAACATGTTTGTCAATACCCAGAGATCAATTCAAGGAAGGCAACAACCGGCTGTGCCCCAAGAGCAACAACAGCAGTCCCAGAATTCACAGCATTATCTTTACAATCAGCAATTCCAACAACACCTTATGAAGCAAAAGTTCCAGCAGGGAAATATCTCACAATCCCTTATGCAGTCTCAGATCCAGCAGCAGCAACAGCAGCAGCAGCAGCAGCATAATTTATTGCAACCAACTCAGATCCAATCTTCCCAGCAGGCTGTTATGCAACCTTCTTTGAGGCAGCAGGCCACTTCATCTGGTCTTCAGCAAAATCAGCAGTCATCTATTCATCAATCAACTCAACCTATACTTCAGCAACAACCGCAATCACTCCTCAGGCAACAACAGTCTCAACAGTCTTCCCTCATTCATCAGCAACAAACATCGATGTCACAGCACTCAATACTACCTACACAACAGCAACAACAGCTTAGTGGGCAGCAGCCAAATGCTACAAGCATGCAACAGAATCAGCTAATCGGGCAACAAAATAACATTCTTGATGCGCAGCATCAGCAACAGCATCAACAAAGGATGGTAAGCCAGCAGAATAATCATTCCAACCTGCAACAGCAGCAGACAATTGGTCAGCAAAACCTTCCTAACATACATCAACAGCAGTCCATAGCTCAGCAGAATAGCCTCCCAAATGTGCATCAGCAGCAGTTAGGCCCTCAAACTAATGTTTCTGGGTTCCAGCAGCAACAAATGGTTGGAATTCAACCTGGTAATTCTGGCCTGCAGAATAATCAGCAATCTGTTCATATGGTACAGCAATCTAAGGTAGCAGTACAGCAACAAATGCAGCAGAACATGGCAAACTTGTTGCCTACCCAAGCTCAACAGTCACAGTTTCAGCCACCACAGCAGCAGATGATGTCACAGATCCAATCACAACCAGGTCAAATGCAACACCAATTGGGTTTGCAACAGCAGGCTAATTCGTTACAAAAAGACATGCACCAAAGGATTCAAACATCAGGTCCCTTGCTTCAACAACATGTTTCACTTGATCAACAAAAGCAACTGGTGCAGTCTCAAAGACCCAATGCAGATGCTTCATTATGTGAGTTTTTGATGTTCAAATTTTGCAGTATTTATTCTTTGTTGGTTGACATGAATTTCCTTTCTCTTATTCTGAGTTCTGAAGTATGCCTTTAAGATGGTTATTCAATCTGATACAATACTTTTCTATTTTAGCCTATCAGAAATAATTTGGCTATTGGATCTTATTCATCCTTGTTACAATTCAATCTTCATTTATTGATCTGGATCCGAGTGGATGCTTAATACATTGACAATCTTGGTTTTAATATATTTTGTACATTGGTTTATCAAGATGCTTGTACATCTTTCTAAATTCTACTATGGTCTTTGCTAAGTGAAATAATTAATTATAGTTGTGGATGACTTGAAGTTTGGGTGAAGACATTGCACATATATCAAGTTGACTATGTGTTACACTTGAAATGAGTATATGAATATGAAAAATCCTGAAAGCAGGAAGTTTTCCTTTCCATTTATCATCAGGCATAGTTCATACATGCTAATGCATTTTTGGGTTTGATGAGGATATTTTGGCTGCTTATAAATCATTGTCCTGCATTACTTATTGAGAGGTGGAATTGAATCAGTTTTTGGCTATCTGCTATAAAGTCTACAGTTGGGCTCGTTTATGTTTTATCCCTCGAGACTCTACCTCTTCATATATTTATCTCTGCTCCCTCCTCTCTCTTTCTCTCTCTCCCTAAATGGTTCGCGGAAAAATACTTCCTCGCACCTGGAGATAGCTCTTTATTCCCCCACTTCCCCTCACACTTGTGTATGTTTATGTGTGCATCAGGCTTTACCTTTACAAAATCCAAATTCTTTCTCCTCTTATGTTGCATGATGGAACTCTCAACTCTTCTTGTTTCGTTCTCATTGTTAGATGATATAGGAGCTGTTTGTCTATGGAGTATGGATTAACTCATGTCTTTATTCCTAGTACTTGATCTATGATTTATTCAAGTGAAGAGTATAGCACGGTGTGCCGAAAAGGAAAGCTTGTTAGGTATACTCAACTGAACACTGTAAACGCTAGCACATTAGTTAGCTGTGTCGGGAGCTAAAATTTGAGACTTCTGGGTTTTAACATTTTTGTTCAATCTAAAAGTGGTGAAACTAAATCTTTTGACTTAACGTATTAATTCTGCTGCAAAGATTGCTCTGTTTTTTCTGCATGGCAGAATGCTGAATGCAAGAAAAAGGAGGAAAAAAAGAAGAAAATAACCTTGAAAATCACAAGGAAAAAAAACAGTTTCCTTTTTCTTTCTTCCCCGCTGTGTGGGCTGAGGGGGAGAGGGATATGGCATGATCCTGATAGGACCAACACAGATAAAAGAATATGTTTACTGAATGAAGAAATTAAAATAGAAGAAAGAAGATTACAGATAGATGCCCTGTATTCGTGAGGCAGGCACTCCCCCATTTTCTAACTCCCAATTTCTCCTTGAATGATTCTACAAACTACCCTTCCTTATTTATTCTAACTAACAATTTAATTTAATTCCCATAATACCCCTAATCCTTTAATCCTGCCATGAAGGGGGGTGAAAGCCTATCACATCCCGTGACCTCAGTTGTACTTTGATTGCTAAACATTTCTAAGCTTACCATTTTGACTTAGAATATGGAGTGTAGCTTATAATGTAGTTGTGTTACTGCTGGTGAAAGGTTCTTCAATCACTTCCCCCCCGCCCCCCCACATCCGAATTCATAAGGTTTTAACTTGATTTTCATATTTTAACCTTCGAGTGTTAAATTTGAATATGAGCCTCTGTTCGGGATAGATTATTTTTATCTTTTTAGAAACTTTTTTAGGAGGAATAGGGGCGGAGACCACAAAATGTGTAGATAATAATTATTAGTTTCGAATGTTTGGTTGAAATTAAAGTTTGATTTTGACTTCAACTTTGACTGGGTAGAAGTAACTTTTAAGTTACTAATAATGTTAGCTAAACACACGCTGAAGCTTGAAATCATTCGGTCTTTGCTTGTCCAGAACCAGATGAAGCTCCCCATTCAGTAATACATCTCTCTTTTTTATTAGATTTTATTATTATTTCCTCCCCTGACAGGATGTATTAGCATTAGATGATGGGACACTTGTCTAGTTACATTTGTATTTTGGTCAATATATATTTTAATGTGAGATACTAGTCTCAAGGATTCTTTACGAATATTTGAAAATTTATCTACTCTGTGCACTTGCAATGCATTTTAAATAAATGGTTTATTTTTATGTTCATGTTATGTTTTATTTTTTCAAACTTATTTTCACATAAATGTATTCACAAGTTCAAGTTCGTTAATGCTTAATGTGTGATGAAGAATTCATAAATTATAAATAAACTTTGCTCATTGAATTCTGAACTTTTGTTTTCTTAAGCGGTCAATTTCATAATGGATAGAATAATCTATTGTAATGTTGGTATACAGATGAAAATTGATATAAGGATCTGTAAATGAACTTGTGAATGATTAGTAGGTTAATTTTATTATGGCTCTGTGGAATTTCTTAAAAGTAGATTGTTGCAATTTGTATGTCCAATGTAAGTCTGTTGCTCTTTTGAGTTTTTTGGTTCAACTCCAAGAGTCTCAATTTAATTCCCCGAACTTTTTGAGCTTCTTTTTGCTATAGCTTCTGCAACATTTTATAGTTCAGGGGAGTATCTTGAAGAAATTGAAACAAGAGGACAGGATCAATCATATTAAGTATGAAAAAGAACATCCTGTCTATGTTGCTACTAGTCAATCATACCCCGTCCTTTGAGATCTAAATGAAACAAAATGTTGCTTCGGTCATTGACAATACAAATTTACGAACATATGTGTAATTTATGTATAATTGTTCTGCTTTCATATCATCTAGTAGCTAACTCATAATTTAAATTCTATTTCAGCGTCTTTAGATTCCTCTTCACAGACAGGAAATGCAAATGGTGGAGATTGGCAGGAGGAGATTTTCCAAAAGGTACTCCATTAAGTCGGTTATCTTTTTAATTGTCTATTTAATCTTATGACACCTATTTTTCGGCTAACATTTAGCTATTATCCTTTTGTTAATTTTTTTTATTTTTTTTTTATTCTTGGAATCTGAAGTTAATAGATTTTACTTGCAGATCAGATACATGAACGACATGTATTTTCCTGAATTAAATGAAATGTACCAGAAAATGGCTGCTAAGTTACAACAGGTAAGATATTAGTTTANATATCCTCTACTAAATTGATTTGATGTTTTAACAATGCATGTCCTATTGTATTACAGCATGATTCTCTTCCTCAACAGCCTAGGAATGAACAACTTGAAAAACTAAAATTTTTCAAGATTATGCTGGAGCGCCTTATTCTGTTTTTGCGGATTTCAAAGAATGAAGTTCAACAGAGTCACAAGGAGAAGATTGTTCCAGTTGAGAAGCAGATAATTAATATTCTTAGCTCTAATAGGCCCCGGAAGCCTGTTTCCCAGCCTCACTTGCACACTATGCAACAGTCGCTGCAGCCACAATCTCAAATTTCTCAAATGCATCTCCATGAGAGTCAAATGAATTCGCAGATGCATTCTGGGAATGTACAGGGTTCTATGACAGCTGTGCAGCAGAATAATGTAACCAATTCACAGAATAATTCCTCATCTTCTGTTTCTGGTGTTTCAAATTCTCGCCAAAACATGATGGATGCACTGCAGTCTGGTTCTAATATGGATCCAGGTCAGGGCAATGCACTGAACTCCCTTCAACAAGTAGCTATGGGCTCTCTACAACAAAATCCTGCCAGTGGTCAACAACAGGTGAACATG
The DNA here is from genome assembly GCA_903798255.1 of Fraxinus quadrangulata. Lineage (NCBI taxonomy): Eukaryota > Viridiplantae > Streptophyta > Magnoliopsida > Lamiales > Oleaceae > Fraxinus > Fraxinus quadrangulata. The sequence goes on along the minus strand of CAIGRB010139380.1, from coordinate 32,813 downwards.
AACTCGATATCATCTCATAGTGGACTTTCAACATTGCAGTCAAGCCATAATCCGCTACAACCTACTTCAAATGTACTTCCAAACCAGCATGTAAAACAGGAGCAACAAATCTTTCCAACGCAGCAGAATAAACAACAATTTCAGCAGCGGCAGCCGATACAGCAGCAATATATGCAAAGACAGCACTTACTTCAGCAGCAGCAGCAGCAGCAAACAAATCAGCAGCAATCTGCGCAGTTCGCGGCACATCAAATGTTACAGCATCAGATGAATGAGTCAAATGAAATGAAGATGAGGCAGCAGATGGGTGTCAAATCCGGAGTTCTTCAACAACATCATTCCTCTGGCCAGCGTTCATCATATCACCAACCACTGAAGCCTGGAACTCCATTCTCTACTTCCTCACCACAAGTCCTTCAGGCATCATCCCCTCAGGTGCATCTTTCCCCCCAAATTGACCAGCAGAATCTTCTGACGTCTCATCCAAAGACTGGAACCCCCCTGCAATCCGCAAACTCTCCATTTGTTGTTCCATCTCCATCAACTTCCATGGCTCCATCAATCATCCCAGGCGAGTCTGATAAAATGAACTCTGTTGTTGCATCCCTGTCTAATGCTGCAAATCCTGGTCATCATCAAACAACTGGAGCATCCATACCAGCTCAATCCCTTGCTATTGGCACTCCTGGGATATCTGCCTCACCTTTACTTGCTGAATTTACCAGTCCAGATGGTAGTCACGGTGTTGTACCAACCATGGTTTTGGGAAACTCAAATGTTGTAGAACAACCACTGGAACGCTTAATTAAAGTGGTTAGTACGAGACTCTTTCATGATTACTTAAGTGGTATACCAATTACTTTTAAAGTGTATCCTCTTAATATTATACCATTTCTACTTTTTTCATTTTTTCTTTTATCAGGTGAGGTCTATATCACCTAAAGCATTGAGTTCCTCGGTTAGTGACATCAGCTCAGTAGTTAGTATGATTGATAGAATTGCTGGATCTGCTCCAGGAAATGGATCAAGAGCAGCAGTGGGTGAAGATTTGGTCGCGATGACAAAGTGTCGTTTGCAGGCCAGAAACTTTTTCGCACAAGATGGATCGAGTGGTACAAAGAGAATGAGACGTTATACAAGTGCAATGCCATCAAATGTTGTTTCGTCTACTGGAAGTGTAAATGATAGTTTCTATCAGTTAAATGGTAATGAATCTGATGGAGAGTCCACTGGTGCATCTAGCATTAAAAGGCCTAGAATTGAGGTACGTTCTGCTAATTCTTTCTTTTTCCCACAGAACAGATCGATAACCAAGTTTTATTATGGAAAAAAGTATTTAAGGTTAGAAAAATATTTTTTTTCATTTCTGTATTCATCTCGTGCTATATTCTCTTCACACTTTCGTTGATGATAATAAATTATTGATGAGTGTCAAGAGTAATGCAATTCATGCATGTTGATGTATTCCAGGGAAATGGAGGTAACAAAAGGCCAACTGTGTGGTTCCTAATGAAAAATAGGGCAAAGGCCAAGTTCCTCAAAAAGTTAAATGCCATACTAGTAATCTGACTTTTGGGGAAAGTAAGAAATGAACTGAGTACAAAGATATTCAATTTATGGATTTAGGCACTTGAACGCGTTTAAGCAGTATTACCAACAACGTGGGTAGAACAAATGCTGGAGCGCCTCATACGCTATCAAAAACATATGTTAATTATCTAGTACGAAATTTCTGTCTGTTGGTTTCATCTACAAAATAAATTTCTGATAAATTTAAACTTCATCTCTGATCTTTCTAATATATGTTCATATTTTAATTTTCCAATTTTGATACGAGTTAATTATGACAATATCTTATATGTGAGTTTTGACTACCAAAATTGCCTCGATATAGTACTTATTACTGTTTGTGTTCTTTTTATGCTTCCGACTCGAGAATCTTTATTTACTCTTCATGGCTTGATATGTTTAAGAGGGAATACAAAGGGAAAAGATGCTTCCATCTCACTGAGAGTAGATATCAAGGTAATTTTGGGACATGACGAAAGTAATTTAGCATAAGATTCTTTAAAATAGGAAAATGACCAACCCCTACTACTGAAGACAATATTTTTCCATATTGATGCTCACAAAGGCTTGAAATATGTAAACTAAATGTTTTAAAACTGGTGTTGTGTTCTGTTGATCCTGAATCAATTATCCGAGGAATCTTTTCCCCAGGACAAACCATTGGGCCACCGAAAAAGTGAGTTGTTGGGTTAAAGAGAAAGAGGGTGAAGGATTTTGTTGTTTTCGGATTGATTTATAAACATGGGCAATAGCTCTAACCACTCATTCTCGAAAGGTTGAGACTCTAGCCACTCCTGAGATGGCTGGATGGGGTTTGTCACCTGCAGCCTGAAAAGCACGATTTTTCTCTGGAAAGACTGAGTTTTTCAAACTAGTAGGTTTCCCTTGAAGCTTCTAGCGCCTCTCTAGTATATGTTGTCTTATTGCTACAGTCACACTGACTTTGTTGCTCGTTCTTCTCCCTTGTTTGTCTTCATCTGCCTATTAAGGCTTGAAGGTGCAACACGGGTCAAAGCAGAGTTAATTTGAGACTACTTTTAGAGGTTTAGAGGAGAGGGAAGAAACTAAAACCTAGGATCAGAGAAAAGCTCTGTACCATGAAACTGATTTGGAGGAATGATCTCTTTTTGATATGGATGAAGGAATACATCTCTGTTTACAAAGGGTATATTTACAGGACTGAGACTTGGACTGTACAATACTTTACCTAATCAAATTCGGAAACTGATTAAACTCAGAGATATCTATGTCCGATCTTGGTGGCCTTGGTATAGGGGTTACATTTTTATCAAATCATAGCAGGTCTCCTATGAATGTGAGAATATCTGACTTTTCCATCATTACACTTGGCTATGATTGACACCTGAGAAGATGTTTATGCAATATAGCTACTATCTAACAGCACGAATAAATTTCTTTACCCTCGAGCTTTCTGGCAAATTACTAAGATTCTTGAAGTATTGGAAAAACAGAAATACCCTAATAGAGGAATTTGAACATCTTTAGTATTAAATAAAAAGGGAACAGGGAAATCAAAACATTGAGGCATTGAGATGACATGATAGTATTATCTCTAGACGTTTGCCTCTTCTAGGATTAGATAAAAGAGAACTCCGTGGATTGAATTGACATACTACCCTATCAGTAGTCCTAATTGTTTCCTCTATCCTTTTCCTTTTTTTGTCATTATTAACGTCTCATGGGATTTTGGTGAAATGGTACTGTGGAACATTGAAGATCTACTCAGCTTTTTGTTCGGAGATAGTTCATTGTTTTTAGGGTTCCAATATATCCTAAAAGGCAGGTGACCCGTATTGGACCTTATTAGAAGTTAAGTAAATTTCCATTTATGTGTGTCAGATCCTTGATTAATTCACTTCAGTGGTAATTATTATAGTGATGCCATGCCATTGGTTGTATAGGGTATTCCTCCATTCATTTTATGTATTGGGCCTACTGATTTCAATGAGAAAATACTTATAGTGCACTCTACACATCTTGCTTCCTTCTTTCTGAGCATAATTGTCCACTGTTTTGCAGGCTAACCATGCACTTGAAGAAGAATTACAGGAGATAAATGAAAGATTGATAGATACAGTGGTATATATTAGTGATGAAGTTGTGGATCCAACAGCAGTAGCTGCTACTGCCAAAGGTGGAGATGGAACCATCGTGAAGTGCTCTTTTAGCGCCGTGGCTCTTAGTCCAAACTTGAAATCACAATATGCTTCGGCACAAATGGTGAGATTTTGAGCCATGTTAATACCACTTGTAACAACTATATCTTATGTACAATTGTTATGACTATACCTTTTCCTGGAATGCAGTCCCCAATTCAACCTTTACGTTTACTTGTTCCCAACAACTATCCAAATTGCTCGCCAATACTTTTGGACAAGTTTCCAGTTGAAGTCAGGTGAGAAACATAGAATTTGGCACTTGCATTCTAGAAAATTTTATATTACACTTTTATTTTTGTTATTGTAGTTTGAACTTTTTGACTCACACGTTAAGTGGTTTTCAATGTACACAGAGAACACATGGGCTATGCAAAAAGAGAGAAAATGCACATAACCCATGAAAACTCACAAACTACAGTTCCAAATAGTAAATAAGCACAAGATATTGGTAAATATATCAGGGCCACAATTTGACAAGGGACAACACAATTTGAAAACTCTTAACTGGCTGAACCCGTGATAGCTTATTCTTTTCTCTGTCTAGCAATGTGAAAAGTTACAAGAACAGTTAACCAAACCTGAAAACCCTGATTGCTAGACACATTTCTCCAACATCGAGCTGCATTTAAGACTTTGCGCTAGAAGAGTTGATAGTGCAAAATTTGAAACTCCTTGGTTTGAAAATACTAGGCTATGTTGTGACAAGTCACGTATTTTCTCCTCAGCAGCTCTGAACATTCCATACGAATACTGAGTTGTACTGGCCAGTGATGCTCGGACTCTTCAAAATGGCTAAAGTAGGACACGGGTACGGGTACGGGTACTCCATCCGGACACGACAATTTTTACGGGGTTTATATCTTCCGACTGTTCCACAATTTTCTTGATTACAGTCAAATGAGTTATTATTTCCATTGCTACTAATGTTTTTAGGTTGATCAGGTTGACAAAAAAGCCATATTAATAGTGTTGATAGGTTAATAAGGTTGATAAAAAAGCGATACTCACGAAATTTGGACTCTTTAGCCATGTCCTTGTGTAGAAAATAAAAGATTCGACACTTAAATACGTATTCGAGTCCGAGCATTATAAGTACTGGCAATGTTAATGGACTAGCTGATGGAGAAAAAGATAGAATAGAAACAAAAGTTAGATAAGGATTTAAAATAATGGTTTAATTCATATTATGATCGTTTAGATTATATTTAATATTCCTATAATGGTATAGCTTGTTAGAAGTTCTTTTAATTTTAGATGAGTTGCTCAATAAATGGGGGGCTTATTCATTATAATATTCACCCTTGGTTGTATGAATAAAATTGATTTTCATCAATGCCCTCAATTCTTCTCTTCTTGCTCTTCAATTGTTCGTTATCAAATTAAACTCTCCCACATCACTAGTGGAATGACTCGTGATGGTCAATGTGCTGCTAACAGACTTGCTGAATTCTATGAACATGTGATAGGAATAGTGGTCTGCTGTTTTTATCTGCTGCCTTTTGGTTAGCTTAATCATGCAATTGATCAGTTGCCAGGGGCCCCACTGTGTTTGCATCTATGATGGTTTTATTCATATCAACGATGTGGGATAATTGAAGGAAATTGAGATGAGAAGATACCACAAAGTTCGACACGAATTAGAATTACCAGCAAGTAGAGTGTGTAATTAATTCATTTCCATCAATATTTCGAATTAAGTTTGTTATGTTATTGAACGAGGATCAAGGAAATTGTTCCCTTGAAACCTTTCTTACATCTGGACTCTGTTTTCCTCCCACTTCTTTCAAAGCGCCTGAATGCTTTTACGTAGAGCATAATTTAACAACCACAAACGTACTGCACGTCTAGAGGAATTAGAGCATTCTGAATTTAGAAATGCTCTTTGGGGTTAGATTTATGATCAAAGGTCTTACTGATGATTATCACTCAGCTTCTTTTTAGATGTGCGTTTAATAATTATGGCATTGCCGTGCGAACCTTGCAATTTTTTTTTTCTTTTCTTGTTTTCTCTGTTTGTAGAGAGCTGGCAGCCTGGAAACCCAGGTTCAGCTCAATGTACACCTGTACTGTGAATACCACTTCCCCACAAGCCTGCTTTCTTTTCTCCAAATTGTGGCTAGTGTTTTCACTTGCATATTATCAGATTGATATCACATATGCTGACACATTTTGTAATCCCATGTATATGCAGCAAAGAGTATGAAGATCTCTCTATAAAGGCAAAATCAAGATTTAGCATCTCTCTCCGAAACCTCTCACAACCGATGTCACTCAGTGAGATAGCAAGGACTTGGGATATTTGTGCTCGTGCTGTTATTTCCGAGTATGCACAGCAAAGTGGCGGAGGAAGTTTTAGCTCGAAATATGGGACCTGGGAGAACTGCTTGACTACAGCATGAAGCTTCTTACAGTTGTCTCCCATTAAAACTTTATGGATGAAGAAGGTATTCTTCGTTGTGTATACTTCTCTCTTGGAACGTCGGACAAATATATATATTTATATATATATGTTTTGTAACTCTCCCGTAACAGTATTATGAATGCGCTAAGACGCTAATGTGCAGTCAGTTGTGTGTATTTTTCTGATTTGGTTTTGACAGTTCTTGTGAAGTTCGGAAATATGAACATATGAAGCATAAGTTCATTGCATCTGCGTGAGTAGACTGAACTGATTGAACTTCCCAGGTTTTGTAATTCTCTTTTGTAGGGTAAATAAATTGAAGTTACTATAATATCGTTTTACACGAATATAAAGTCACATTAAAGATTAAAGACAATCGAAATAATTGAAACAATATTGACCTCTACATCTTTGATTGGATGCTGCTGATTCGTTTGCTTTCTTGAAAGCTGCATCCACGTACCTCATTATCGAATTAAAAAATTAAAAATGAATTCAGGTTCGAATTAAAAAATAAAAAAATAAAAATCTAAGTCGGGCTAATAATAAATAAAGCCCAGGCCAGTCTCCCTACATCTGCTACTGCTCATTACATCTTCATTAAGGAAAAAATTGCCATCCGAATCAAACTAAATGGTACCACGTAAGGTAGAAATATGATAGTGATCGAGTACAGAATTTAAATATTCACAAAATCAGAATTCCGAAGGGCAAATCAGAATTCCGAATGATGGCCCTTCACTTAAATGTTAAAAATTCATTCTTACTCATCAATCCTTAAATTTAATATTAAAATAATACAAAAATGCAGGAAGATTATTTTCAAAATAATTATATGGCCTGAATTTTCAGATACGACGAATAGATATCTGTAGGGCTCGGTCTAATTTTTCCATACAAAAATGTATGAGGAAATTACACCAAGTCCTATGTTTTAAGATCCAATTTCAAAAATCATGTCCAAAGTTTATTTATTCAAAAATCAGGTTATAATTAAAAAAATTAATATTAATAATTATATTACAAATTCAAATTAATCATTTTCATTTTCTTTACTCTCTCTCTCTCTTCCGATCCAGCGAAATAGCAATCCGACATCAAAGGCCCAGCCGCGTCGTGACGACGCCCTTATNTTACAAATTCAAATTAATGAAATAGCAATCCAGCATCAGAGGCGCAGCCACGCCGTGACGACACCCTTACGTGATCCATGGTCTGAGCACGGTGCAAATCTTTTTTTTTTTTTTTTTTTTTGGTGGATGGGGGTTATGGTACGGTGGATGAGGTTGTGGTATGGTGGATGGGGACTATGGTACGGGGGGATGGGGGCTGTGGTGCGGTGGAGGTGGAGTTGTACGGTGCGGTGGTGGTGGTGTTTTGACGACGGTTCTATTTTCGGTTGCATGGCGATGATGCTGTGCGCGGTGATGATGCATATTTGTTTTCAGTTGGTGGATGGGAACTGTGGTGCGGTGGATGGGGACCATGGTGCGATGGAAGTGGAGCTGTGTGGTGAGGTGGTGGTGTTTGACGACGGTGCTGTTTTCGGCATCGTGGCAGTGTTGCTGTGCACAATGATGGTGGTGTGGTGTGGTGTGGTGTGGTGTACGGTGCAGTCCGGTTGTTGGGTGAGTGGGCGATGGTGGTATGGTGCTGTGGGTGGTGGTGGTGCAGTGGAGGTGGGATGTGCTATGATGTGTAGTAATGGTGTTTGATGGCGGTGCTGCGGCGTTGGCTATGATGTGTAGTAATGGTGTTTGATGGCGGTGCTGCGGCGTTGGCTTTGGTGGTGACGGTGTTGTAGGTGGGATGGGACCTGGTGGGTGTCTGACCAATTATTTGATTGATTGTAACCAATAATTGGATAATTTTTGACAAATAAATGATATGTGACCTAAAAATTGTGACCGTGACTCACAATTTATTAAGTTGTAATCGAGTCGTGACCAAGAAAATTTTTGATTTTGTCATCGATGAATAAATTGACATTTTTAATTCGTGACCAAAAAATAATATATAACCTAAAAAATGTTAATTTGTGANCGTGTTGGCGGTGGTGGTTTTGGAGGTGATGACTGGTGCTGGGAGGTTGTGGTGTTGGTTTGTATGAGATGTTGATGTTCGTATTGGGCAATGACGGTGGTGGTGCTGATGGTGGAGGCAGTGTTGAGGTGGTGCAGTGTGGGCGTGGCGGTGATTTTGATTGATTGTGACTAATGAAATAGATAAAATTGTGACCAAAACATGATGTGTGACCTAAAAAGTATTAACTTGTGATTGATAATTTGATAAATTGTGACCTAAATAGTAAATATAATTTTTGATTAATTAATTTGATATTTTGTGACCATAAAATAAGTTGTATTTGAAATCATAAATAAGTAATGTGACTTGTAAATTTTGTGATTTGTGACCGATGAACAAATTGTGACTTTAAAATTTTTAATTTGTGACCGATAAACAAATTGTGACCTTTGAAATTTTTAAATTGTGACCTAAATTTTTTTGAATTGTAACCAAATTGCATAGATATGTGACATTAATATATTTGATTAATTAATTAAATAAATCATAAATAAATTTTAATAAAATTCGAATTTTGAAATTTAAAACTTCTATCCTTAATTTTGAAATATGTGATATAATTGTAAATAAAATGGGCCATTAGATTGGCCCTTGTTGGTTGGCTACTTGGCTCGCGCTAGGATTGGCCCATTTTTCATCCATCGCGTTACTGTCTTATATATCATTCGGAAGCGACACGGAAGAAACGATCTTCATTTTCATAATACATCTTGTTACCTCAAAAATTCAATTTTTGCATAATCAACCACTTTCTTCTTCGGGTACGGAATTTGTCTTTCTCAAAAATAAATTATTACTACTATTATTGTATTTTCTGTTTTGCGTATGAGTTATCGAGTTCTTTTTAGTAATTGAAAGCTTTTAGGATTTTTTTTGTGATCAGGTAAAATATTGTGGATATGAGTAACTGGATTGCTGAAATCTGGGCCCAGGGTCAGGATATGGGTGGTGATGCTGATGCAGCCGATTGGAGGACTCAGCTACCAGAGGTTTCCAGACAGAGGATTGTAAATAAGATGTACATAAAATGCTTATTTGCTTTTTGAGGAGTGAAAAATTTTAATTTTATTTCCAATCCTGCCAATTGTGTTATTAGTTCATGTTGACTTGGGCAGAATATGTCATGGCCATTTTCTTTTAGATTTTAAGCTTATTGGAAAAGGATTATTTTATAAGAAACTTTCCCCATAATGATTGGTTCATAATTTCATGTAGACTTGCCTGAAATTTTTGTAGTCCTTTTGTTTTAAAAGTTCCATTGTTTACAGAGTATATGCACTGTTAACAAAGATTATAAAGAATCTAGTATAAAATTAGAACGGATAGTTGTAGGTGGATAGAGTTATAGTGGATGAAGGTGGATAATATTCTTTTATCTTCTAGTATTAGTAAAAAAAAATGTCATTTTGAACTATCAACGGTATAACTCAAAGCAGATGGTAAAGATGGTTTCAGACCGGATAAGATAGCTAGTATAAATGACTTTTTTTTTTGTATGTTTGCTATGCAATGTTAGACAGTGAGCAATAATCTTGGACAGTGAACGATGTAATAAACAAAATTTTAACTTTATTTTTCTTCCTGATATAGTTTAATCATCCCTACCAAACATGCCATAAGAATCCATAAGTTTTTTTTTGAGGTCGAGTGTGGTAGAATATAATTGGGTCCATACTCGCTGCAGTATTCTGTAAGAAATTTTAAGAAATCTGTGATTTATTCATTAAAAAAATATCTTTTCATTGTTGGTTTTAAAACAAATTACATACATTTGAGCTCACACCCTTGTGTATTAGCATGTAAAATTTGCTATATGTAGGATTCAAAATCTTGAACAACATAGAAACCTAATGGAACTGATTAGCAAAACATGCATTATGGAATGATTTGTGGGCTTAATTTCTGGTAAAAGAACTCTGGGGTATTTCAGGCATGCAAGCATTCATGTGAGATTTGATGTTTATATTTAGCAAAAGCTTTTGTTCTGAAGCATTTATAAAGAAGTTATTTCAAGAATAACATGAGATAAATTAAAAAATGGTTAATTATTTTAACAACATAAAATTTTTAGGTAATGTGTTTTCTGACTACTGAAAATTGAACTTGTTTTCAATAGTAGGCGAACTCCATGGAGGTGGAAGGTAAATTTTCACGAATGTATTGCATTCCATTTAATGAGATGATCTCTTCAGATTCAGGAAATGATGTAATCAATTATGTCTATGAGAGGTCAGGTTGATACTGCTTTTGTCTAGGATTGGATGGATTCACATCCTTCTACGGCTTCCAGGGATAATGTTATCTTTCTTAAAATACACTTCTTCTTTGGAAAAATACCATTACTTAAAGCACACGATGTGAGACATTGAAATTCTTGACCATAATAATGAGGATGAAAAATCAGAAGTTGCACTAAATGCTCAGTATTTCAATTCACCAAAAACCTGTGTAAACTAGTAAATTGATAAATTTAGAAGAAAAATCTAATGGAGTCAAAACTTAGAGTGCTTGATTGTCGCATAGTTTAGTTTTACTACAGAATCTTGCTGTTAATGCCTATTGTGTCATTAATGTACAAAGATTATGATGCTTCAAATTCACAGAATGGATACCTTGAAGAGGCATCTTCATTTCTCGGGAGAAGAGGGGATACAGGAACACAAGAAAATAGCCGTACGTTATGAGGAGAAAACTTTTACTGCTGCAACAAGTCTGGTATTTCTGTCACACAAACTTCTCTTGATTTACACTGCGTGCATTTCGAACTATGCATTTCATAAGATAGTTTATCTATTACTAAAAATAACTTGGTGGTGTTTTGAATTGATGTTAGCTCCTAGCACAGGAATGTTTCTTGATACATACATACATACATACAAATGATAGTGTTTTGAGTTGATGTTAACTGTTAGCTCCTAGCAACATGAAGTTTTTTGTGATTCTATTTTCAGTCTTAATATTTTCCTCAACAATGTGTTCTTGCAGTCAGATTACTTGAGAAAGATATCTTTGAAGATGTTGACAATGGAGGTAAAATCACAGAACCCCACTGCCAATTCTATCCAGTTCAATGCTGCAGGGAGTACTAGCCGAAACACCAATGATCCAGGTAATGGAGATCCAATGTATATTATGTTGCTTACAACAGATATATGCGGTTGAGTGGTTCCCTTGTTCTTTTGAAATAACCGGACAGTATTCTTCTTGTTACATTTAGTTGATAAAATGAATTTAGCCACGTTTCTTTGTTGAGGAAGACTAGCAAATACTTCCAGAGTTCACCCAAAAAATTTCTTTGCATAGCTCAACGTGCCCTCTAGGTTTTCCTGATACAACTTAGACCAACACAGTATTAATTGATATCATCCCGGAACTGTTTTTGCTGACGTACTTTTGCCAAGCGACAAGCATTGGTTTCCATCTCATAATTTTATTTTATGTTTTGAGTTTTCTCTTCTTCTCAAACCCTTAGGAACCAGAAGGCTTGAAAGTTGTAAGCTTTAATTCAACTCTTGATTCTGCTGAAAACTTGTTCACTTCGACGGCAAAACTCTTCATTGCTCGACTTTTTCATTCACAGCCCAAAAAAAATGTTACAACCTTTTTGATTGATGAAGTATTAATAATGTCTTTTTACGTACAGATTTTCAAGAATCGAGCTCTACTGGAGAGGGCTCGGGGAGTTGAAATGAGGAATAGAGTTGTGGTTGTGATAAAACCCTTCATTAGTTGTTCATGTGGCAGAAAGTTAGTCTTGATTGATTTACTATGACGAAATTTACAAGTTCAGAAATGTCTTTTTTCCATTCAATAATTTTTTGAAAGTAATAAAGTAATGTTTAACATTGTATATGAGCAAAGCCAAGCATATAGAAGATATATTGTTCATTACCCTTTTTCGAAACAACTGTTGGATAAATTGGTACATAATTTATATTCCACTAATAAAAAATAAGAGTACTCGAATAGAATAGAGCAACAACTTACAAAAATCATAATACGTACAAAATAATGAACAAATCACGACTTAATCAAGCATAGAAAATAGGAGGTGATGAAATGAAGTGAGGTATGCAAATGTATATATCCTTAAGATAGAGTTCGTCACTTGCACGAGTGCTAATATGATCAAATGAACTTTTAGTGAGGTATGCAAATGTAAATTTCCTTAAGATAGATTTCGTCCCTTGCACGAGTGCTAATATGATCAAATGAACATTCTTTTCTTAAGAAGGTACGCTTCTTTCAAAATTAATATAGTATAATATTAATTTTGTCGGATAAATCAACTCTTGATCATACTCTTCTAGGATCGAAGATATATCGAACACAAACCTCAAAAATAATATTGAAATTATTTTGACAGAATTTAGAGAAAGAAATAGTTAGAGATCAATTATTAGGAATTGATTTGGAGTGAAAAAAATTGAATTAGGAGGCTCATATTTATAGATTTGTACCTGTCTCTTCGAATGGTTACATCTTATGGTCAAATTAATTCCAACCATTAGATGACATCATTTCAAAATTGATGGTTTAGATCGCACCTTATCAAAATGTCACACACATCCGAAACAACTCTTTTATATGAACCATCTGCATTGAAGAGTTGCACCTATTGGAGGATTTTCAATTCACACATTTTAATTTTTATATTACCCTAAAATTCCAACGACAATAAATCTCTGGGATTAAACTCGTTATAAGTGTACAAAAAATTTGATGTTATGTGATATGTAGGAAATTATGTTATTGATTTGACAAGTGCAGTTAAAATAAAAAGTAATACTACGTAGCTCAAATAGTTACAATTTTAATCTAAGTGGCGCTAGATAATATGCTAAGGATTCGTTTGATTACAAATGTGAAAAATGAGTGGAAAGAAAATAAATTTCAGAGAATTGAATTGTCTCAAAATTATTTTACTATGAATTGTAATTAATTGTGTTTGATTGGTATAACTTTTCACCTGAAAAATGTTGAAAGTTTGGTGTCCGTTTGACTTTATTTTTTATGAAAATTGTCCATTAAAGTGATAATTTTTTCTATCATTGGATCTAGAATTTGTTCCAATTGGCAAAAAAAAAAATTTAAAAATTATCATATTGAATATCATTCATTTGGCTTTGTTTTGCATGAAAATCTTGCAGTCAGATTACTTGAGAAAGATATCTTTGGGGATGCTAAAATTAGAGAGAGAATCACAGAACCCTACAACCAATTCTTATCAGTTCAATGCTGCTAGAAACAGACAAAATCCTCAATATCCAGGTAATGGAGAACCATTCCTTTTCTGGTGCCGACAACAAATGTGGTTCTCTTGTGCTTTTCAAACAATTAAACAGTGTTCTGGTTATTCTTGGTGAAGCAGCTGCAGCTGCAGCTGCGGGTATGGATGCAGGCGATTGGAGAACTCAGCTACGAGCCAATTCGAGACAGAGGATAGCAAACAAGATGTATATATTACCTTCATTTTTATAAATTTTAACCATTATTACAAAAAAATTGCCGCCTGCAAATTATTGTTAGTTCACGTTGACTTGCCTGAAATTTTTGAAAGCTAATCCTTTAAAGTTCTGAATTTTATGATGTGATGCACATCCACATTGCCTTTGAGATGAATTCACTAATAAATATTTAAGCTTATGAGAAAAATATTTTTATTATGTGGTGATATTTACAATGGCATGCACATTCATGATGCCCTTAGATGAATCACAAATTTGAGAGGGAAGCCTTATGCATGTACCTTTTAGGAAGTGTATGTTTTATTTATTTATTTATTGTGCTATATCATTCTTTTATTTCTATCTGATAAGAGGTAAAGAAATTCAGGAATAGTTCATGCACGGAATATATTGACATGAGATTTGATGAGTATATTTACAAAAGCTTTTCACCTGGAGTAATTATGTAGAAGTTATGTTAAAGAACACGAAAAATTAAGAACAGCGAATTATTTAAGCAACATATTTTGTTTGGTGTTCATTTATAATAACTTATAATTGGTCAAATCACTTTTCATGTGCATATTATGTGGGATCCACAAGTACTACTTACTTATCCTCAACTCATTTATATCTATAATTTAAACCAGTTATAAACAACTCCTAAGCATGCTATTAGCTTATTTGTTTATCTGATTACAAGTAACATCTAATGCTAAGCTTTTCAGTTGACCTAAAAGTTATGTCAACTTACAAATTTACTAGATCCTATCCAATTGAAACTTCGTGTGCTTGATTTTCAGATAGATTAGTTTTACTACAGATCTTCTTGTTAGTGCTTATTGTGCCATTGAGGAATTAAGATTATGATGCTTCACGTGTATAGAATGGACGTCTTGAGGAGGCATATTCCTGTCTCTACACATGAGGGACTGCAAGAACTCAACAAAATAGCCGTAAAGTTTGAGGAAAAAACTTTTGCTGGTGCAACCAGTCAGGTATATCTATCACACAAGCTTCTCTTGATTTTTGCGTTGCGTACATTTCCAACTATACTTTCAAATGATAGTGTTTTGAGTTGATGTTAACTGTTAGCTTCTAGCAACATGAAGTTTTTTGTGATTCTATTTTCAGTCTTAATATTTTCCTCAACAATGTGTTCTTGCAGTCAGATTACTTGAGAAAGATATCTTTGAAGATGTTGACAATGGAGGTAAAATCACAGAACCCCACTGCCAATTCTATCCAGTTCAATGCTGCAGGGAGTACTAGCCGAAACACCAATGATCCAGGTAATGGAGATCCAATGTATATTATGTTGCTTACAACAGATATATGCGGTTGAGTGGTTCCCTTGTTCTTTTGAAATAACCGGACAGTATTCTTCTTGTTACATTTAGTTGATAAAATGAATTTAGCCACGTTTCTTTGTTGAGGAAGACTAGCAAATACTTCCAGAGTTCACCCAAAAAATTTCTTTGCATAGCTCAACGTGCCCTCTAGGTTTTCCTGATACAACTTAGACCAACACAGTATTAATTGATATCATCCCGGAACTGTTTTTGCTGACGTACTTTTGCCAAGCGACAAGCATTGGTTTCCATCTCATAATTTTATTTTATGTTTTGAGTTTTCTCTTCTTCTCAAACCCTTAGGAACCAGAAGGCTTGAAAGTTGTAAGCTTTAATTCAACTCTTGATTCTGCTGAAAACTTGTTCACTTCGACGGCTAAACTCTTCATTGCTCGACTTTTTCATTCACAGCCCAAAAAAAATGTTACAACCTTTTTGATTGATGAAGTATTAATAATGTCTTTTTACGTACAGATTTTCAAGAATCGAGCTCTACTGGAGAGGGCTCGGGGAGTTGAAATGAGGAATAGAGTTGTGGTTGTGATAAAACCCTTCATTAGTTGTTGATGTGGCAGAAAGTTAGTCTTGATTGATTTACTATGACGAAATTTACAAGTTCAGAAATGTCTTTTTTCCATTCAATAATTTTTTGAAAGTAATAAAGTAATGTTTAACATTGTATATGAGCAAAGCCAAGCATATAGAAGATATATTGTTCATTACCCTTTTTCGAAACAACTGTTGGATAAATTGGTACATAATTTATATTCCACTAATAAAAAATAAGAGTACTCGAATAGAATAGAGCAACAACTTACAAAAATCATAATACGTACAAAATAATGAACAAATCACGACTTAATCAAGCATAGAAAATAGGAGGTGATGAAATGAAGTGAGGTATGCAAATGTAAATTTTCTTAAGATAGATTTCGTCCCCTGCACGGGTGCTAACATGATCAAATGAACATTATTTTCTTAAGAAGGTACGCTTCTTTCAAAATTAATATAGTATAATATTAATTTTGTCGGATAAATCAACTCTTGACCATACTCTTCTAGAATCGAAGATATATCGAACACAAACCTCAAAAATAATATTGAAATTATTTTGACAGAATTTAGAGAAAGAAATAGTTAGAAATCAATTATTAGGAATTGATTTGGAGTGAAGAAAATGGAATTAGGAGGGTCATATTTATAGATTTGTACCGTCTCTTCGAATGGTTGCATCTTATGGTCAAATGAATTCCAACCATTAGATGACATCATTTCAAAATTGATGGTTTAGATCGCATCTTATCAAAATGTCACACCCATTCGAAACAACTCTTTTATATGAACCATCTGCATTGAAGAGTTGCACCTATTGGAGGATTTTCAATTCACACATTTTAATTTTTATATTACCCTAAAATTCCAACAACAATAAATCTCTGGGATTAAACTAGTTGTAAATGTACAAAAAATTTGACGTTGTGTGATGTGTAGGAAATTATGTTATTGATTTGAACAAGTGCAGTTAAAATAAAAAGTAATACTACGTAGCTCAAATAGTTACAATTCTAGTCTAAGTGGCGCTAGATAATATGCTAAGGATTCGTTTGATTGCAAATGTGAAAAATGAGTTGAAAGAAAATAAATTTCAGAGAATTGAATTGTCTCAAAATTGTTTTACTATGAATTGTAATTAATTGTGTTTGATTGGTATAATTTTTCACCTGAAAAATGTTGAAAGTTTGGTGTCCGTTTGACTTTATTTTTTATGAAAATTGTCAATTAAAGTGATAATTTTTTCTACCATTGGATCTAGAATTTGTTCCAATTGGCAAAAAAAAAAAAATTAAAAATTATCATATTGAATATCATTCATTTGGCTTTATTTTGCATGAAAATTGTCAATAAAAGTGATAAAAAAATTTACCATTGTGTTTAGAATTTTTTTCAA
>CAIGRB010139380.1:1393-13790 GCA_903798255.1 Fraxinus quadrangulata | reverse complement strand
ATTATTCTTATTAAAATTGTGAATTGAGTTTTAACCCGAATAAGTTTATTATTATATCAAGAGGTAGCGCAGAGATCGAGACAGCCTACCACCAAACTAATCGCTCCGTAAATAGTTTGTGAATGGAAAAATTTAAGTATTCTCCAAGTATTGATAAATTAATTATACTATTATACATTTTATGTAAGTATGTGAATTGTTTGTCCAATTACATGATTAATTTGGAAATATTCCTTCATTATGATCGGTGTGGAATTTTAAAGATTGTGTATGGATTATTTGTGAATTGGAATGTGAGACATGTGATATTAAGATTGACCAGAAAAGTACCCATGATTATATACTTATTCTAGTTTACGGAGTGGCCTTGGCCGTGTTCTATACTACACTGAGGGGTCTTGACTGTGGATGAAGGGGTCTGACCATGTACCTATAGTTCATTGAGTGGCCTGGTCGTGTTCTAATATTGATTATGAGAGGTCTTTGAGACCCACTTTCGGTCACGGAGGGGCCTACGGGCCGTGGCGAAAGTATTTATCTCGAGAGACTGATTATCATTTCAGTCAGAGGGTACATTTTTGGTTGATTACATGTGATGGGATGCGATGATAATTATATATGACTACTAGATGATATTTTTCAGTGTTATGAGATGTCTCACGTCTTGAGTACTGCTGTTATTATATGCTATTATAATGTGAACTGTTAAATGATGTAAACTTGATATTGGAAAAAATATATAAATGAGAAAGCATAATTATTTTAAAATTTCTCACTCATTGAGCTATTAGCTCATATATTTTTCCACAATTTTTCTTACAGGTAGTATTGGTTCTTGATAGTTTGAGGAGTCTGATAATTTCAGAGTTATAGCCAAACGATGTGATACATTTTGGTAGAGCATAAAATAATTATTTTGGGCCAATTGCACTATATTTTTCATAAACATGTGATTCTTGATATTTTGTGATAACTCATAGTCAGCTTTGGTGGTGGATCGACATCCAGTCAGCATCTACCATCGGCGCAGTCACGTTTCGGGTCCACTAGGGTGATTCGGGACGAGTCGTGTCATAATCTATCATTTAATGGCACATCAACGCCACCTAAACTGGAGTTGTAACCTTTAGTGAGACTAAATAACATTACTATAAATTCAATGGTCAAAATTGTTGTCATGTCAAACAATGTCAAAGTAGTTGTCAACCACAATGTACATGTAGCAGAATTGCTATCTCTAAGATGATGAAATTCATAAAATTGAATTATGTATAAAATATGAGTAGGTCTATATATTACTAAATATGACTAACCTCCTAAGCACTAGTACTTAATTTATGCTAAAAATGTGTGACTAACTACATTATTGTATTTCTATTAGAAAGGCCTTTTTTTTTCTTTAAACAAATTGGCCAGTAGAAACTGCTCTTTAAATAAATAGCGAAAAGATTGATATCACTAACTCGAAAATAAATAGAACATAAAACTACACTAAGCATATTTGGCCCTATTTTTCAAAATTTTGTTTGTCTCTAATTTCTTTTTCGATCACACGTTCTTTAAATAAAATAATTTCTATATGTGCTCATAAAATTTTACTACTTTTAACTATACATTTTTCAAAAAAAAAAAATCATTTTTCTGTTTAGTGAAGATTAAAATCAGATTTTTTTTGTAGATTTTGAAAAAATGCGTGGTTGAAAAGTTGTGAGACCTATAAAATATGTGGTTAAAATTAATAATTAATTATTTTGATTTAAATTTAAATTTAATCAGTATCAAACATGGTCTAAAAGAATTGGGGCCAAATATTGGATATTTGTCATTATGTTCCATGTCATGTGAACATAGTGCGTCAAGGACATTGCTCTCACGAATGAACTAATGACCCCCGAAAATAATTCGCCCTTCCTCTGTGTAAATGTCCCTTTGTAGAATAAAGTTACAATTATTAAAACAAAACTCTTTTCTTCTCAAGCTCATTTTCAACAAAATAATCTCAAAATAAATATTTTTCACGTAAATTCAAAATTTTTTCCCTATTTTTTTATTTTTAGTAACACATTCTCACAATAAAATAATTACAAGTAAATTCAATTTTTAATTTACTTTTTAAATACACATTCTCTAAAATATAAAAAAAAAAAAATCACTATTTCAAAATTTATTTTGTTAAAAAAAATAAAATGATTTTAATGATTGTTAAAAGTGAAAAGCTAGAAAATAAAATGCGTCCCCTTGTGTACAGCGTATTGTGTTGTGTGCTCTGCCAAAGCGTAAAGAAAAAATTTTCATTTCTAGGTTTCGGCGAAGCTCTATAATCCGTATTGTTTCCCGAAAATCAAGGTTTAGGATAATCAACCACTTTCTTCTTCAATTACGGAATTTTTGACTTTAAAAAAATCAATGAAAAGATCCGAGTTTTTTTTAGCAATTAAAAGGTATTATGGTGTTTCGACTATCAGGTAAGAAATTATGGATTCGAATGGAATCTGGGCCCAGGTTCAGGATATTGGTGGTGATGCTGATGCAGCCGATTGGAGGACTCTATTGAATTTAGGAAGTCAGCAGGAAGATAAAGAAGCATTGGTGCAAACTCAGACTCAGTGGCAGCAGACGTGAGCCACAAAGCCAGCTGGACTCATGCTCTAGATGAAGAATACTCTAGAAGAAGATGCATCTGTTGAAGTTTGTTTTCAAATTCAGTTATTTTGTACAGCTTTCATTTACCAGCTTGTATAGAATTAGTTAGATTAGATTCTTTCTTTCTTTATAAATAACCAACCTATTGTACAGAAATTCAAGAGAGAAATAAAGTAAATACATGTTAATCTTCTCTTCCAAATTGTTTTCTTCATTATATATCCTTTTCTAACATGGTATCAGAGCCAGCAATGGCTGATTCAAACGATTCAGAGGAATCAAATACCGCTCAAAACAATGCTAATGTCACTCAAACCAGAAATACAAATTCTGATCCCTCACATCCAAGTAGTCCTTTCTATATTGGGGCAAACGATAATTCTGGATCCTTGCTTGTCTCTCACGTTCTGGATTCAAACAATTATCACTCCTGGGCAAGATCCATGAAACGTGCACTTCGAATTAAGAACAAACTTGGTTTTATCGATGGAAGCATATGTGAACCTACTACTGCAGACAGTCCCCTCATAGAGCATTGGCTTCGATGTAATGACATAGTTATTACTTGGCTACAAAACACCATGGCACCTGACATCAAATGCAGCACTCTATACGCTGATACAGCTCATCAATTGTGGAATGAACTTGAGCAAAGGTTTGCCCAGCAGAATGCACCAAGGGTCTTTGAGATCAAACAGAACATTGCCAATCTGATGCAAAATCAGGATAGTGTGAGTATGTATTTTTCGAAATTAAAAACATTCCTAGATGAATTGATGAATTATGAATCTATCCCTAGTTGTTCTTGTGGAGGATTGAAAGATGTGATAAATAGTCAACAAAGAGATTGGGTCATGAAATTCCAGATGGGGCTTAATGATTCTTATAAAGGATTAAAGGCGCAAATCCTTCTCATTAAACCGTTCNGTTCTGGATTCAAACAATTATCACTCCTGGGCAAGATCCATGAAACGTGCACTTCGAATTAAGAACAAACTTGGTTTTATCGATGGAAGCATATGTGAACCTACTACTGCAGACAGTCCCCTCATAGAGCATTGGCTTCGATGTAATGACATAGTTATTACTTGGCTACAAAACACCATGGCACCTGACATCAAATGCAGCACTCTATACGCTGATACAGCTCATCAATTGTGGAATGAACTTGAGCAAAGGTTTGCCCAGCAGAATGCACCAAGGGTCTTTGAGATCAAACAGAACATTGCCAATCTGATGCAAAATCAGGACAGTGTGAGTATGTACTTTTCGAAATTGAAAACATTCCTAGATGAATTGATGAATTATGAATCTATCCCTAGTTGTTCTTGTGGAGGATTGAAAGATGTGATAAATAATCAACAGAGAGATTATGAAATTCCTGATGGGGCTTAATGATTCTTATAAAGGATTAAAGGCACAAATCCTTCTCATTAAACCGTTCCCAAGTTTGAATGAGGTATATGCCCTTATCCAACAAGAAGAAAAGAGACGGCAGATCTCTTTTGACGGTCCATCTAATGACACTATGGCAATGTTAGCAAAAAATAAATTTCAATGCAGGAAAATTATATCATGGAATTCAGAAGAAAGAAAATTATTATTGCAGCTTTTGTAAGATACCTGGTCATTCCCTTGAACGGTGTTACAAAGCAAATAAATCGCCATGTTCCCATTGTCAAATGCCTGGACATTCAGCAGACAAGTGTTACAAATTGCATGGATATCCTCCAGGACACAAGTTTGAAGGGAAAAGCAAACCAATCACATCTTATGCCAATCAAGTTGCTGCTCTTATGCCTCTTAATCAGGAGCGAGTCAATGATAATCCACATTTTTCCTTAACACAAGAGCAATATTCTCAGTTGATGGCACTACTTCAATCACAACATCATCAAGCTACTACCAGCCACATTAGCACCTCCTCCACTGATGGTATTATACCAAAAGTGTCTGGTATTTCCCTTGGTCTATCAGCATATAAAACTAAATGTCATAATATTTCTGCTACTCCTTGGATATTAGACACAGGAGCAACAGATCATATGATCTGTTCCACCTCATTTTTTACTTCAAATCCAATACCTGTTTCATATTCAGTAACTTTGCCAAATGGAGAAATGGTTTCGGTTAGTCACATTGGCAGTGTTAAATTCACAGATTCTATTATCCTTGAAAATGTTTTATGCGTTCCTTCATTTTCTTTTAATCTCATTTCAGCCAGGAAGATGACACAGAATTTAAACTGCTGCCTGATTTTCTTCTCTGAAACTTGTTTCATCCAGGACCTTGTGACTTGGACAACGACTGGAATGGGTGAGGTGCAGCATGGACTGTATCATCTACTGCAGAAGAAAGTATCTCCTTCAGCCTTGACAGACATCCTTGCTCCTGCCACTACTAAACTCCCTGTTGCTGCTTCAGTCATCAACCATTCAAATGAATTTGACCTATGGCACTATAGATTAGGTCACTCATCATATCCCAACTTTCATTTACCTGGTCACACTTCTAGTTCAAAATCTGTTATGGACAAGAAACCATGTCTAGTTTGTCCTCTAGCAAAGTTACATAAAATTCCTTTTCCTTCGAGTCAACACAAATCACAAAAGTGTTTTGATCTTGTGCATTGTGATTTATGGGGACCATGCAATGAAGTTAGCCATGATAATTCAAGATATTTTCTGACAATCGTTGATGATTATAGTCGATGTACTTGGGTTTATCTTTTAAAACACAAATCTGGTGCTTCAAATGCTGTTCAAAATTTCTATAACATGATCGAGACACAATTTGACACTAAAATCAAAATAATTCGTAGTGATAATGGTGCTGAATTTAACATGATAGAATTTTACTCAAAAAAGGGCATCATACATCAAAAATCTTGTGTGGAAACTCCACAACAAAATGCCATCGTTGAAAGAAAGCATCAACATATTCTAAATGTTGCTAGAGCTCTCAAATTTCAGAGTGCCATTCCATTAAAATTCTGGAGTGATTGTGTTCTTACAGCTGTCTATCTTATAAATAGAACTCCTTCACCTCTCCTTAATCACAAGACACCATTTGAATTGTTGTTTCAAACTCAACCTTCGTACTCCCATCTTAGAGTTTTTGGATGCTTGGCTTTTGCTACAACTCTTGTCCATGGTAGGCATAAATTTGATCCCAGGGCACATCGATGTGTCTTTCTTGGATATCCCTTTGGCATCAAAGGATACAAACTCCTTGACTTAGAAACGAACAAGACTTTCATCTCTCGAAATGTTGTTTTCCATGAAAGTGTCTTTCCTTACAAGGAACCTCCTACCACTACATCAGATTCTTTCCCAAACATCCCTCAACCTGTTTTTGAATTTACAAATTCAAATAACACATACAGTGATGAGAATAAAAATTCACCAGCTCCTTTACCTTCTAATAACATCACAGCAGAAGACCATGAATCAGATTCATCAGCCCAAGAACTTCCCTCATCTAAGAATGATACTTCATCTGCCATAGAATCACCAGAACTTCATGCCCTACGCAGATCCACCAGAATAAAAAGGTTACCTTCTCATTTGCAAGAATTTGTTTGTCAACAGGCAAGCTCACCTCCTCATTCTCAGGACTTGACCAAGCAGCAGGTCACACTCTCTTCAGGTAAACCTTTTCCCTTAGAAGCTACTCTCTCTTACCATAAACTTTCATCTCCACATAAAGCTTTTGTAGTTTCCATCACTGCACACACAGAGCCTAAATCCTTTGAAGAAGCCATACAATCATCTGAATGGTGTAATGCTATGAAAGCAGAGATTAATGCTCTTGAGTTGAATGAAACTTGGGAAATTGTTGACTTGCCACCTGGTAAGGATACTGTAGGGTGTAAATGGGTTTATAGAATTAAATTTCATGCCGATGGAACCATTGAAAGATACAAAGCCAGATTAGTGGCAAAGGGGTATACACAACAGGAAGGTTTAGATTACCATGAGACATTTTCACCTGTAGCTAAGCTTGTGACGGTTCGAACCTTATTGGCAATAACAGCTATTAAAGGATGGCATTTATGCCAATTTGATGTTAACAACGCCTTTCTACATGGGGACTTGAATGAAGAAGTATATATGCAGTTACCACCAGGCTATCCGACTATCAATGGCTCAAGTAATGGTAGAAAAGTGTGCAAATTACACAAAAGCTTGTATGGTCTCAAACAAGCCTCACGTCAATGGTACTCTAAACTCTCCAGTTTCATCATAGACCAAGGTTTTACACAGTCTAAAGCTGATTATAGCTTATTCACAAAATCTGCTTCACATTCTTTCACAGCCATACTAGTCTATGTAGATGATATAATTGTTGCCAGTGATTGCATGGACACCATTAACAGTTTAAAATCTTCATTTCATGATAAATTCAGAATCAAAGACCTTGGAAAGCTAAAGTACTTCCTTGGCCTTGAAGTGGCCAGATCAAATCATGGTATTTACATCTGCCAGCGAAAATATGCATTAGATATCCTAACAGATTCTGGTAAAATTGGAGTTACACCAGCCAAAGTTCCATTAGACCAAAATTTGAAATTATCCAAAAATCATGGCGAAATTCTTACTGACCCCTCTGTTTACAGAAGACTGATTGGGAGATTACTCTACTTAACAATTACTAGACCTGATCTTTCCTATCCAGTGCAATTGCTTAGTCAATTTATGGACTCCCCTCGAATTCCCCATCTTCATGCAGCTTATAAGGTCCTTCGATATATTAAGAGATCACCAGGGCAAGGTCTTTTCTATCCTGCCAATTCTACCTTGCAACTGGAAGGTTTTTGTGATTCTGATTGGGGGGCTTGTCCAGACACAAGACGATCAATCACAGGATATTGTGTCTTCATTGGCAAATCTTTAGTGTCTTGGAAGTCTAAGAAACAAGGAACAATCTCCAGATCCTCTGCTGAAGCAGAATACAGAGCAATGGCGAATTTATGTTGCGAGTTAACTTGGATACGATATTTGCTCCAAGATTTAAGGATTGAGCATTCTCAGTCAGCTACTTTGTATTGTGACAATAGAGCTGCCATCTACATTGCATCAAATCCAGTTTTTCACGAAAGAACCAAGCATATTGAACTTGACTGCCATCTTATTCGGGACAAAATTCAAGAAGGGAGCATAACCACTGAACATGTCAACAGCAAGTCACAAGTTGCAGATTTATTAANCAAAATTTATTTTGTTAAAAAAAATAAAATGATTTTAATGATTGTTAAAAGTGAAAAGCTAGAAAATAAAATGCGTCCCCTTGTGTACAGCGTATTGTGTTGTGTGCTCTGCCAAAGCGTAAAGAAAAAATTTTCATTTCTAGGTTTCGGCGAAGCTCTATAATCCGTATTGTTTCCCGAAAATCAAGGTTTAGGATAATCAACCACTTTCTTCTTCAATTACGGAATTTTTGACTTTAAAAAAATCAATGAAAAGATCCGAGTTTTTTTTAGCAATTAAAAGGTATTATGGTGTTTCGACTATCAGGTATGAAATTATGGATTCGAATGGAATCTGGGCCCAGGTTCAGGATATTGGTGGTGATGCTGATGCAGCCGAGTGGAGGACGCTATTGAATTTAGGAAGTCAGCAGGAAGATAAAGAAGCATTGGTGCAAACTCAGACTCAGTGGCAGCAGACGTGAGCCACAAAGCCAGCTGGACTCATGCTCTAGATGAAGAATACTCTAGAAGAAGATGCATCTGTTGAAGTTTGTTTTCAAATTCAGTTATTTTGTACAGCTTTCATTTACCAGCTTGTATAGAATTAGTTAGATTAGATTCTTTCTTTCTTTATAAATAACCAACCTATTATACAGAAATTCAAGAGAGAAATAAAGTAAATACATGTTAATCTTCTCTTCCAAATTGTTTTCTTCATTATATATCCTTTTCTAACAGACTCGGCTACAAGAGGCTTCCAGACGGAGGATTGTAGATAAGATGTACATAAAATGCTTTTACTTTGATTTTTGAAGTTCACTCTTGCACTGTATATTGTTATTAGTTCATGTTAACTTGCCTAAAATTTGTGTATTGGCATGAAATAAATTTGCTATATGCAGGTCTTGAACATCAAAACCTCGTGGAATTGAGTGCCAAAACTTGGTTTATAGAATTATTTTTGGGCTAAATTTCTGATCTAAATCTGGAATATTTCACGACCTGGGATTTTATGTATATATTCACAAAAAGTTTTTCCCCTTTAGTAATTATGGAAAAGTTATTTTCAAGAAAAAACTATGAACTGTGAATTCGTAAAGCAACATATATTAAGCTTATTTGTTTATCTGATTACAAGTTACATCTAATGCTCAGCTTTTCAATGGACCTAAAACTTATGTCACCTCATGAATTTACCATCGGATCCAATTAAAACTTTGTGTGCTTGATTTTCGGATAGATTAGTTTTACTACAGACCTTCTTGTTAGTGCTTTTTGCGTGATTGAGGAATTAAGGTTATGATGCTTCGCGTGTATAGAACGGAAACCTTGAAGAGGCATCCTCCTTTCTCTGGACAGGAGGGGCTGCAGGAACTCAAGAAAATAGCCATAAGGTTTGAGGAAAAATGTTTTGCTAGGGCAACAAGTCAGGTATATCTATCACAAAAGCTTCTCTTGATTTTTTTTTTTTTTGCATTTCGAACTACACCTTTCACATGATAGAGTTTTGCATTGATGTTATCTGTTAGCTCTTAGCAGCACAAGTTTTTTGTGATTATGTTTTCTGTCTTAATAATTTGATCAACAACGTGTTCTTGCAGTCTGATTACTTGAGAAATATATCTCTGAATATGTTGACATTGGAGACAAGATCGCAGAATCCCACCGACAATTCTATCCAGTTCAATGCTGCAGGCAATACTAGCCAAAACACCCATGATCCAGGTAACGGCGATTCCATGTATATACAACTAAAGATTTGATATGTGGTTGGTTATCTTGTGCTTTTGAAATGACCGGACAGTATTCTCATTGTTCTTTACTTTTAATGGATAAAATGAATTTAGCCATGTTTCGTTGTTTAGGAAAACGGGCAAATACTTGTGGGTTACGATTGGTGTATCAAATTAGATCGTATAAAAATCCAGCATAAAATTGTAATGGATAATAATTGATAAGAGGGTATTATGATGGATCAATGTGGATAATATTCTTTTCTTTTTCATTCAACGTAAAGTTTTTTCTATAAACTCATCTTCTACGAATTATGTTATATGGTTGATAGTGCAATTAAATATCTTTTAAATGGAAAATTAAAAGAACACCATCTCCTCTTAATCCGCTATAATACCATCCACCCAGAATTGTCCATTATAATTTTATACTAAAATCTTAATATAGCATAATTATGTGCGCCAAATGTAACTGTGGATTTCACTTGCACTCTTGATGCCAAAACTTTTTGCATTGCTCCAACCTCTCTCTAGGTTTTTCCGAGAGGAATCAGACCTAGAATTTCGTCCCATTAATTCATATCATCCCAGAACTGTTTGTTTTTGACAACCTACTTATGCCTCCATCTCATATATATATTGTTAAATATTTCTCGATCTGTTTTCTTTTCTTTGCGTACCCTAGAGACTTGTTAGACACCCCAGGAACTGCAGATCTTGAATACTTATTCACTTCGGCGGCTGAAGTCGCCTTTGCAACATTTTTATTCCCAGCTGAAATAAATGTTACGACCGGCAGTTTGTCAAAGAAGATTTATGGTTGACGTACTAATTAATGTTGCTTTATGTAACAGTTTCGTAAGAGCAGAGTCCAGAGGGCTCAGGGGTTTGGAAGGAGGAATGCAGTGTACTTGTCATGTTACAAGCTGATATATAAGGAAAAATATAAAGGCAACTGTTCCAACTTTAAATTTGAAACTATTTATGTGCTATGTAATGTTTCTTTTAACTACTGCTCAAGACTCCTTTATGGTTGAACCCTTTTTTTTGTTTTCACTGCATAAGGTAATTGGATGGAATCCAACAATATTAGATTGGATGTCTGAATGGATATGGCATTATTTTGTAGAAATATTCGAATTCATTTACATATTATTATTGCTGGGCTCTTTTAACATTTCTTGAGGGCAGAATCTGCTTTCCAACCTTTGAAACTTATCTTTTGCCTCCCCAACCTCTTCAACTATGTGTGGATCCTACTATGTGATGGAATCCGTTAGTTTGACGGTCAAAATTTCTTTAAAACTATTATACATTTATTATGAACCAACTATTGAAATAATAAAACAACAAAAAATCATAACTTATAAAGAAAAAATATATGTTAAACAAATAAAAAATAGGAAAAAATAAAATAAAATTAGTTCTCCTTTCCCATATGACCCACCTCAATCTAACCCTGCTCATTTCCAATGCTAACGGCCCTAAATGACAACATGATGAGACTCTGCATTAGTGCAGTGTGTGCTGGCTCTGACCATGCGGGTCAAGTACCCGAAATCTCCAACGTCGAGTCCATGAACCTTTTTTGTGCTGCTGCTCACCCATTCAAGGCTTGGTTAAAATGCAAACCTAAATTCACGCCCTATATAGGTTAAACTTAAATATTCTTAACACCAAAAGAATGCATTGGCACTTTCCGTTAAACCAAACTGTCTGAATTCTTGCTTGCTCTTATATATATTCTTAAAAGAGGTGTTGGCGACGGAGAGATGATAAAAGTATGATAGATTGAACTTTTTTAAATAGAGATTGTGCTCAACTCTTCAAATTTAGAGAGTTAAAATCATTATTTATTCTTAATGTACAATGATTGAATTTAATAAATCACATGTTTAAATACTCTAATTCTTAATCTATTCAAACTACATTTAAATTGATTGGTCACATATTTAGGAGATAGATAATTGTTATGAAATTCGGGATGATTTACCATCTTCTACGTCATTGTCATTGTCATGTTATGAAATAAAAATAAAATACATCTTTAAAACAGTTAAATAATGGTTATGATAAAAAAAAATATGAGTTTTGCTCGTGTACTTCAAGTTTGAAATTATGGAAGATATTGTGTGAGTTGACAGCTTTTTGTACATTGGTTTTAACAACATTCTTTCCAATGGCCAATTTTTTTACGCGTAAAGGATGTCATCCAGGCTGTCAATGAAGAACATACAAACATAAATAGATTAATCCAATATATCAGGCACCTGTTTGGACGCCATTCTTCCTGTATTGTAATAAAAAATTTCAAAAGTTGTAACAGTCATTTGTAGCTAGTCCAATTGCAATATCTGTCAATCTCACAAGCAGAAAATGTCTCTTTCTATACGTAAAAAATGCCCCTGAATGCTACAAATAATGGACAAAATGGTATTTTTCTCAAAACTTTTAAGGCCCTACTTTGATGTTCCGGTGTATCGGTTATGAATGTTTTTCAAAGTATCGATTTTGAACATTTATGAGCGGATCGGTTGTGAGTTGTTTTAGTAGCGATTTTTAAAACAATTTAACTCATACTTAGGAGTTTATTATCTATCGATTATGAAAGTGTTTTAAAAAAGTAAAGTTACACATATCTCCATAGTGAAAATTTGAGTTTATAGCTTTATTGTATGAATTTTTTTACTTATAAGCAATTTTTTACTTATATGCAATTTTTTACATATAAGTTAATATTTAACTTAAAAAGACTTGAAATTGATGTTATTATTTCTTAGTTATATACAAACGTTATAATTATAAGTTAATTTTGTACTTTTAAATAATT
>CAIGRB010139360.1:0-10386 GCA_903798255.1 Fraxinus quadrangulata | reverse complement strand
TAATTTTATCAAAAAAATATGTGGTTGATAAAAGGAGATAAAAAAATGAATTAAAATAGCATAATTATAATACATGTTCAACTTGTTGTAAGCATAATTATAAGTAAGTAATTATTTAAGTAAAAATAGCATAATTAAATAATCGTTCAAAGAATCCGGCGACAGCAGTGGTGAGAAGAGAAGAGCCAATACTTGCTACCCACGATGCCCGACATCAAATCATCTTGTCTCTTCCTCCATAACTCTCTCTCTCTCTCTCTCTCTCTCTCTCTCTCTCTCTCTCTCTCTCTCTCCTCCCTATTATCTATCTTCATGGCCAAGACTTTTGGGCACGAAATCCCATAATCTCTATTCTCTCTCTGAATTTTTCTAACTTCGTGGCCAAGACTTTGGACACGAAATCCATGACCTATTTCTCATTATTTGTTTAAAATTGGGAAAATTGCAAAGGAGTCATCAACGTATTCGAATTGTAATCCTCCCATCCTTCACTTTAATTTAATTTATTTTTCATACTCATTTTTAAGCAAATATTTTACACTTAAATATAAAAATTTTCCTTACTTTTTCACCACATATTCTTCAAAAGAAATAATATTCAAAATAATTTTTTTAAAATTTTAAGAATATTAATCAAGTACTTATCTCAGCCAATATTATTGGCAAGTATAGTTCCTAACCTATCGTGTTTGCAAGGGTTAAAAATATAAGAGCATATTTGAGAAGTGTGTATAAATAACTTAAATTATAAATATATGGAAAAAAGTGATTAGTAAGTATATAATATTTATAAGTTCATTGAAATATATGAACAACGAAATGACTTGAATATTTATAGATATGAGTCAGCCATAGACTAAACGCATACTGTCCTCCTCACTTTATTTTTTAATAGTCGTTGAACTTTTAATAGTCACTGTAACATCAAAATTGTTTTTCATTAATCGCTTCATCTTCTTTCACTTGAAAATTAGGGCATGTTTGATTTGGCATCATTTCTATAAAATTTCATCTTCCACCAAAAGAAGTGTTTGATTGGACAAATATTTCTAGGCAATTCATTTTCATGAACATGGCTCACATGGTGCCTATTCATTGATTTTGTTGAGAATTGATTTTCAAATTTACATTTTTTTTATGGGCAATGGAAATAAATAATATTTCATTTCAGAATACATTGAATTGGCATGATTTAATTTCGATTAAATCTATAGGAATTCATGATATTAGTCTAGTGGATGATTATGAACCTGACCTTCAGTTTTAATAATTGATTGATTTATTGTTGCTTTAATTATTGATTATTGGCCCGCTTGGCTGCTATTTTTAATTATTGGGCCTTTTTTTTCTTCTCATTTTACTATTATTTTCTTGTGAGGTGTTGTATTTTTATGGCATGCTTGTCCATTTATTTTAGGTCTACGTATCAACTAATATGACTACTGTTTGAAACTCATTTTTTCTCATTTTATTTTTCATTCTTCATTTCAACAACACATTCTATTAATAAAATAATATTACACATAACCCAAAAATTCTCCTTACTTTTTAACCACACAATCTTCTATCAATTACTATTTAAAAAAAAAAGACCCAAAATGGGTGTCAAACAATTGCTTAATTGACAATTCTCAAGAAAATAATTATAGTCAATTCAACTCCATAGAATTCATTTTATTTTCACCCAAATTTCACTCTTGCAATCAAATGGACCCTTAATGAATTTCCTTTAGTGACATATAGAGCAGTTAACTTTTCAAACGATTTGCTACAACTAACGTTAAATAGCATGTAAATTGTATGGACAATTGAGAACTTTAAAGATGCAGTAAATATTTGAAAATATTTTAAAGTTCAGTAAATGTTGGGAAATAACTCTAAAAATATTGTGATCATTCAAAAAAAAATTAAGTTCAATTGGAAAATAAGAGTGACAGTACAATATTCGTTGAGATTTTTTATGCTGTTTCCAAAAAGAGGGTTATTAGTTGATGGAAATCGATTGCTAAAGAATCGACTTTTTTGTTGGAAAAAAAAAAAAAAAAGAACCGGGTATGTATGAACTTGGAAAAGTTGTAGCTTCAATCACAATTCAGAACTCAATGAAACTTGGACTGCTATTTTTAAAAGTGTGTTGCTCGCCAACCTTTCAATATACTTGTAATTATTACCTTTATAGTGAGCATTAGTTACAAGATTTTCAAGAATTGAATAAGTACCATCCTTCTCGCCAGTTCTTTCATTAGCATCGACTCATGGTTGGAATGGTAATAAAAAATGGAAGATCGGGCACATTTAACTTTTGTTTGATTCTCGTTATTTCTAGAATGTATTTTTATATTTTTTTTTTCAATCATATATTTTTCAATAAAATGATATTACATGCGAATTCAATTTTTTTTTTAACCACACATTCTCTATCAATTTACTATTTCAAAATACATTTTTACAATAAAATAGAGCTCAAACAGGCTATTATCGAGTACTAAATTGATGAAGAATTTCATATATCTTCTAGTTTTATCTGCAATAGCTTATTTCATTTTCTATATGTGGTCACTATTGTTGAATTTGAGGATTTTTAATGCTCATTTGCATATTGCAAATGCCAATTCATGTGAATAAATAAATAAATAAAAACTAAACCAAAAAAGAGATAAAAATAAATAAATAAATAAAAACCCCGAACATATAAGGAGAAAAAGTGGAATTCTAGGCCACTCTAAGACATGTTGCTAATGTCGTGATCGCCAATAGTCCTTGGTGCCACATTTTTTTTCTTTCAAAATACTATTTTATTTATCTGTTATTATAGTTTACTCATTTCACATTCGCAATACTATCTTACGTCCTTGCACATACTATTTTAAGGATTAAAATGTTTTTTTTTTTTTTTTAAGATTTGAGACTAAATTACTACAATGTCTATAGATTGGGTACTATTACTACAATTCTTCCATTTAAAGTTATCATCAAAACCTACCATCACGGATTCATAAATCATAACCATCCATACCTATTAAATAATGTTATTTAACACTAGTGATACTAGAGCATTAATTTAAACGAACATGCTCGATATATTCAATTGAATGAATCATGTGACTTTGGATTGATTTTTGACATCATTGGTACTGAATAATATTGTGGACAATATTAGTGGTACATTATGATCTACATCAAGGATTACACCCTTCACGTAGGGGTGGAGTCCACTTGAATAAAAAAAATATTATTTTAGTGGATTCCACCCCCTCCCCCCATGTGAGGGGGTGAAACCCTTGATGTACACCACTTGATGTACAAGTAAAAATACTCTAATATTATTCATACCTATTATTCTCTCATTTCTTTCTTTTGGAGTAAATTTATTACCTTGGTCCGTTATATAGACGAATTGTACGAATTAATGAAAGATTGAGAGCAACAATATTGAGAATAAAAGGTTGAATCCAAAACACTTCTAAAGCCAAAAAGTTGAGAGCGAAAATTTAGAATTAAACCCTGTTAATGACTTATTGAGTATATATTTATGCAATATGCAAACAGAAAATAATAATAATATATTATTTTATCTTAATCCTATTCAAAATTTTAAAAATGAATTTGGAGAAAATAAATTTTAAAGTATATATACCTAAAAGTAGTTTAATCTCCACTCTTCAACAAGGACTGTTGATAATTATTGATTACATTGCCAATCATGGGCCATTATTCATATGTGAGTAGTATACAACATCGGGTGAAAATTGAGGATTTAAATGTTAAATAAATAATTAATTAAAAATAAATTAATAAAGACTAAAGTGTGAAATAAAATATAAAATGGAGAGCATGATTATAGTATACAATTCTAAGAACTTGTCAGAGTGGAGCGTGCATTGCGAGTTATTTACTTTATAACTGCTGTAAAAATAATATTTGATATCAATTTGTTTGAAGGATTTGATGAGTTTTAAACGAATTAAAGAAAATAAAATTTATGATAGAAAATTAAGAGAAGAAAATGTAGTCTCAAATCTCAATTTCTATGCTTCAATTTTTTTGTGATGATGCAATACTATAAATGAGCAGCCTTTTTATATTTTGGTACATAAGAATTAATTACTAAAACATGAATTTAAATATTCATTAAAATTTATAGATACGTGAATATAAATAAATTTATTCATGTAGATCAAAATTCATTGAGTCTAGTGTGAATATTAATTAATTGAGAATTAATAATAGGAAATTCATACATTACAAGGATTTTATAGTATTTACATATTGAAAAATGAAAAATAAAATATTATTGAAATAATTGAATTTTAATATGGTTAAAATCGTCCAAAAAATAATTATCACGTGATGTGATGTTTAATATATTATAGATATACAATATACTAAAAATTCAATCCTTAATCATAACAAATTAAATTCCACATGATTTGTTCTTCGTTTCATTCTTAAATTTATTCAAAGTCTAAAATAATTAACACCTTACCAGCCCAACAAGCCAAACCGCATTTTGGGATAGCTTATAAAGACTGAAAAATATTTGGAATTTTAAAATTTTTGAAACCATACCTTCTTCTTGTTTAACTCGCGTATATACTTATAAAGATTGGTTAAATATCCCATCTATACTTGAACTTCTACCCATATTTATTTATTTATTTTGTCAACATCCACCCCTGTTATTTCATTTACGTTTAACAAAATGGTTAATGGGACATTGAGCCCTTGTTTAGTTTAGCTAAAAGATTTGATTAAAATATAAGTTAAAGTCAATAATTAATTTTAAACGTATATTATTTGTTGATAAATAAATCTGCATATTGTGATGTACATGTAGTACAACCAATTTACTAAATGACCGAGTGAGATGGATAGAGGGAGTTAATTGTTTTAATAATTATCGATGTACACAATGGTCAGGGTTTATTTATTAAACTTCAACGTGCTTCACAGTATTCAATGAACTTTATTCGTTTACACTTCATTCATCACTCTAAAAAATTTGTATACCTTATTCGTTGACGTGACTAACAAAAATCTCACGTAGCAAGTTATGATCGTTAAAAAAATTACAACTCAATCAAATCATTATTTCATTACTCGTCCAATTTACACTCAATCACAGGTTACTCATCAAACTTCAAATACTCCTCAATAGTCACTCATCTTTCAGATATTGCACCTCTTCAATCATCTGTCATATTTCGTTCACTTCATTGTTAATATATCGCACAAAAATCTCACGGATAAGTTACAATTGTTAAAAAAATTACAACTCGACCATATGTGAAACGCAACTTTCACGACCCCGTAAATTTCTTTAAAATCCAATAAAATATCCCCAATTTCAACCTTAAAAAATCCTATCCACCAATTCACTCATATCACCTATGTATTAACTAAATTGTATAACAAGACAAAGCCGATTGTTGAGAAGGATACGGGAAACTACTACTTATAAAGCACTATCCCCAATGTGTCATTTGCTTGACGTCTCTCTTATCCCATTTTCTCAATTATTGCATGCACGTATACAACTATTTTAGGAAGAAAATGTTATCGAACTCTAGTGGTTGGTGTAAGGCGAAATACATTATGGGTTGAGTTCGTGTTTGTTGTTCTCCGTTTATCAATTTGGTTAGAGTTCAATGAAGATACATGCCTGCAAAAATGGAAAATCAAGATTAGAGAGACGTCGAACAGATTATATAAATGGAGATAAGGCTTTATAAGTAGTAACTTCTTGTATTCTTCTCAACAATTAACTCTGTCTTATTGCTCAATTTAGTTGTATATAGGTGAGATGAGTGAAAAGTGGGCTAAAGTTTTTGAGGGCTGAAAACTATAAACGCTCTATTAGATTTTAAAGAAGTTTACGAGATCGGAAAAGTCGCGTTTCACATACTGTGATATTCGTGAATTGACAATTTGGACGAATTGTAAATTTTTTAACAATTACAACTTATCACGTGAGATTTTCGTTCAATACACTAACAATGAATGGAACGAAATATGGCAGATGATGGATGAAGTGCTACATCTCAAATGTAAGTGATCATTTGGGAAGTATTTTGAAGTTTGATAAGTAATCTGTGATCAAGTATAAATTGGATGAGTAAGGAAATAATGGTTTGAATGAGTTGTAATTTTTTTAACGACCACAACTTATCACGTGAGATTTTCGTTAGTCACATCAGCGAATAAGGTAACAAATTTTTGAGAGTGATAGATGTAAAGCAAACATGCAAAGTTCAATGAGCACTATAAAGTATTTGGTGAGTAAATCGGGATTACAGTATAAGTTAAATGATTATTGAAACAATTAACTCTGGATAGAGGGATATATGATAACTAGATTTGGAAGTTCGACACCAAATTAAAAGAATTTAAAATTTAGGGACGTGTGAGGAACATTGGTGGAAGTTTAAGAGTTAAAAGCAAAATATTTTTATTCTCTCGTTCTATCTATTATTTATATAAATCCACTTTTTCACTTGTAAACAAAAAAAACATCCCAAACTACGAGCCATCTCTCTCAATATCTTTTGTTTCATGGAAACTCTATTCAACACTTCCAGCTCGCCGGAGACGCCGGCCTCCCAAGTAAAACACCCAAATATGACGTCCGAATCCGGCGAACGGAGGACGGCGAGGCTCGGTATACCTGCACCGGAACAGGAACAACTGGCTTGCCCCCGCTGCGACTCAACCAATACTAAGTTCTGCTATTACAATAACTACAACCTGTCACAGCCCCGCCACTTCTGCAAGTCCTGCCGCCGGTACTGGACGCGCGGTGGCTCGTTGCGCAACGTCCCCGTCGGTGGCGGTACGAGGAAATCAACCTCCTCCCACAAACGCTCCCGCGCCACCTCCACAGCCTCCGCTCCCTCCTCTACCTCAAGCGTCTCGGTTTCTAATGTAATGACTCAAGCTCACGACCCGGTTGAAGCGAACCCGGTTTCCGTGGGTGTAAGTTCTGGGTCGGGTTCTTTAGTGAACTTGAATGATTCTGTTCTTCCAGGGACAGAGAGCTTCAGTACTTGGTTTAGTGGACAAATGGGTATGGGTGATGGGATTATGCCTTTGAATGGAAACGGGCCTGGGCCTGGGCCGGGTCTGAGTTATGGGCTTGGGGTTTTGGACTGGCCCATGGAGGCAGTGGGCGGAGGACATGGTGGCGCCGCCGTTACTGGTGGGTCACCTGGTTGCGACACATGGCAGATGAATGAGGCGGCAGAGGGTGATTGCTTTGCTTGGCCGGAACTTGCTATTTCTACATCCACACTAGGGAAAGGTCTCAATTGAACCCAAAAAAAGAGGAAAAATTGAAAAAATGGATTTCCATTTTAGTATTTCTAGAAAATGGGAAGAAAAAAAAAAGGTTTGTTTTATGTTTTGTGCTGTTCAAAGTAGTAGTACTTTTGATAGGGTTTAATGGTACAACTAGGCATGAGATTTTGGTAAATGTACAAGATTAGACTGCATATGTTTTTGTAGAAGTATAGCTATTAGTGTAAAAGATGATATTTCTATGGAGTTATATTGTAAATGTCTTGGGATATGTTATAGTTCAACAATATGAAAGATTAAAGTAATTTTGGGTAGCCCTTTTTATTTTGCAATTATTTAATACTTAATATATTTTTTTTTTGACCTTTGCTTTTGTTGGAGTGATCGAGGAAACAAAACTTTTGGGGCATGTTTTAAGAAATGGAACATTAGTCTATATGTTTTCAATGATAAGTTAAATTAAACGAGTCCTTTGAGTTTAATATTTAATCACACGTGCCACGAAGATGAGTGTTCAATAACGGTTCTTCTACGTAGTATTATTCTTTGTAGATAATTCAATTCAAGTGTATATGTAGTTTGTCAATGTCATAGGTTCAATTTTGTTTCAGGGTTGTTGAGTTTAATTATGACTATGAACATTCAACTATCAAAGTTAACATTGCAGTTGATTTGGGTGTATAGAGATTGACTTGTATATGGAAGATATAAATTACGATTCATCAGAGTGTATCGATCTCGAAATCTAAATACTATTGAGTAACGTTCTTGATGCAGTTTCTTAGCGAGTAAGTCGAAACGAAATAATCATTGTAATTAAGATAGTGAGAGTCTTTACCTAAGTGGGGTACACTAAAAGTGTTTAGATAGCAACTCCAGAGCAATGAATGCCTCAAGACTAGCAAAATGAAATTGTACCATTTTACAAAAGCCTAAAATGGTGCAAAATCTTCAAAATGAGGTTGATGTCAAGCCACAGATAGAAGATCTTGAATGACACACCACCGACCTTGGCCCATTTGATTGAAAATAAATATCATATGAATCAATCAAACCTCATTAATGTTTAATGAATAATTCACTAGACACAGACTGGATTTTACTTCTTATTTCTATTTCTCTGTCTTTGTTTCATCTAATCCGGACCCCTACCCACCACCCACCATTGAAAGGGTTCTTTCATGCCTAATATGGCTTGACTTTCTTGTGATGTACTTGCATGGCAGTTGTTTTAGCCTGTGTTTGAACCTCAATTATCAAAAATTCATTTTTTCAAAAATTATTTTCAATCACATTTTTCAATAAAATAATATTACATATAAATCGAAAAAATTTCTTCATTTTTAATCACACATTCTCCACAAATCATTATTCAAAAATATATTTTTTTCTTTAAAATGGGGCTCGACAAAATGTTAATTTTGTTGGGACTTGCAATAATTAATTCGACCCGAATAATGCCATCTAACACCACGAACGATACCCTCACGAAATAGATTTGCTTCCATCCTATACTTCCCATCGAAAGGATTTCTATACAAGTGGTTGCCCTATAGGTTGCTTAGTGCAAAATATAAATCTTCGACTATGTACACATTTTTTAGCCGGATTTGGTTTGGATGAAAATGTTCTGGTATAGTCCATATGATGGGTGAGTAAATTTGCGACTTCAATGTGTTTGGTTGTGCTTAAATTAAGTTAAATTTACATTTGGATTTCTAATTTTGCCAAATATATTTTTTAACGATATTTTTTTCGCTAAAAATATTATTATTATTTTTTAACAAACGTATGTCTCGAAAAAAAATGAAATTTTACAAAATCAGTGTGTGGACTGTGGATCATTTGTCCTAATAATTTATGAGGAAATTAGGCCATGCAATGTTTTTAAGATGCAAATTTGAAAAATTCAAGTTTTTAATTTCATTGAAAAATAAGACTAACAAATTAAAATGATTGTAACTTCAATTATTTTTGATGAAAATGTTACAATAATTTTAACTTCTCAGAAGGTTTGTAATTCTCACAAAATTGTAATTTTCCCTAATTCATTGACCATCCAGGCCCAATGTGGGCTGGACCATTTCCGAAAACTAATTACAATTAATCCAGAGAAAATTACATTAAAACCCATTATAATTTTCAATTTCAAAAATCAAGTACTTACTATTTTTATTTCTTTCGAAAATCAGATTATAATGTTATGAAAAAGAAAAGAGAGAATAAAAATCAATAAACTTTTGTATATTATATTAAAAACCAAAGTCTCATACTTATGGAGAAGAATTAGGGATACAATGATAATAATTTTCAGGGTTGATCGGTACAATTGTCATTCATTAATGAACTTACCATTTACAATATTCCCCATTGAATAACACGTTATAAAATATTTGCCTTGTTAAAACCTTATTTGATAAACATTCAATGGAAAAAAATCAAACGAAAGAAAAAAAAGTACAATTATTTTGGAGTATTAAATATAAATATCATCTCATTAAAATCTTGTTAGGAAAATCCAGTGAAATAAAATCTAAACAAATAGAAAAGAATACAATTACTCCTCTTGATATTGATTACTGAAAATCTTTAAGTCAATGCATTCAAAACTCGTGAACTAATTTCTTGAACGTAAATGTTAACAGTGCTTTTGTGAACAAATCAATTACATTGTCACTTGAACAAATTTGTTAAATATCGATGCCACAATTCTTCTGAAACTCATGTGTATGAAAGAATTTTGGAGAAATATAATTCGTCGTGTCACATTTGATAGCCTCATTTGTGTTGTGTAATACAAGTTGCATTGTTTCATACAAAATTGTTAGATTATCTTTTGTTGAAGTTAATCTACATTATGTTTAAATATGAAGAGTCATGTTTCTCAACTATATACATTCTTTGCCCGATTGATGGATTGCAATAATTCCATAATGATTTGAAGATGTTGCATCAAGCTTTGCTTCACATATCTTCATGATATAGCTGTTCCTTCACGTGTAAACACATATCGTGCTTGTGATTTAATTTTATGTGGATCAAAGGGATAACTTGCATATTCCACTAAAATAGATCTCGACTTTTGAAAATAAA